>PISX010010717.1:0-68984 GCA_004024625.1 Mellivora capensis
ACCCAGGGCAAGTTCTGAACTGGAAGTTTTCAGAAACTTCCTTCTGTTTCAGATCCATTACCCAGTTGATCCATTTTTACCAACTTATCCCTCAAATCCATGTATTTCTCATCGTTTGCTGCTGCCATCAGCCTCACCCACATCCGCACTCTCAGAGACCTCCTGAAAGTCTGATGCTCAACCGTTCACCTCTACTCTTCCCTCCACTTATCCCTTCTCCGCATCTGAAGTCACTGTCTGCTTCCGTACCTGAATACCAGCCACACGGGCTTTCATTTTCTACCTTAAGTGTGCCATGATTTCTTTGACTACAGGGCCTTTGAACATGCTTCTCCCTCTGCCTGGCATTCTTTTGCTTCCCCCACTCAACTTTCAGACACAGCTGAAGCATCCGTTGTTCAGGGAAAGCTTCTCTGATCCCAAAGACCTATGTTTTCCCTAGTCTATGCTTTTCTATTACTGTCCTTCATTTATATGTTTGTATGCTTTGAAAAAAATGCCCATTTCTCCCACTATCCTATAAACTCTGTAAATTGCAACTGCATCTGTTTCCTTCATCATGAAATTCTCAGCAATCAATTTTGTACCTGACTCTTAGTAGGAAGTCAGTATTTCTTAAAAAAAAAAAAAAAAAAAAAAAAGAATAAATAAATGAAGCCTGTACAGTAACACAGAGCTCCAGTTCTAGTACCAAACTGTATTGTGTTTGAATTTGGCTGTATCACTCTCAAGGTCCGGGAGTTGAGATAAGATATTTGACCTAAGTTTTAGACTTCACTCCTTTTAAAAAAAAAAATTTAGGGGCACCTGAGTGGCTCAGTGGGTTAAGCCTCTGCCTTTGGCTCTGGCCATGGTTTCAGGGTCCTGGGATTGAGTCCTGCATCAGGCTCCCTGCTTAGTGGGGAGCTGTTTCCCCCTCTCTCTCTGCCTGCCTCTCTGCCTACTTGTGATCTCTCTCTCTCTCTCTCTCTCTCTCTGTCAAATAAATAAAATCTTTAAAAAAATACATAATAAATAAATAAAAATAATTTTAAAGATCTTTTTTTAATTTTTAAGTAATCTCTATATCCAACTCACAACCCCAAGATCAAGAGTCACATGCTCTTCCAACTGAGCCTTCCAGGTGCCCCTTAACCCCTTTTTAAATAGAAGCACTAAAGATTCCTACTTGCATTTGTCAAGTTCAAATCACATTTCTAGCAAGTATTCAGCATAGAGCTTGACACATAAGGAGGGCTTAATTAGTGACTAGCTAACAAGGGAATGATTCAAGGACATGTCAACAGTAGAATCAAAGACCCAAAGACCCACTACACTACTTCTGTTGTAGGGGAAAAAAAAATCATAGCTTTCTTTTGATGCATCCTTCTCTTCTTCCCCTCTGGATCAGATTTTAGATCAAAGTAATAATTATGATATAAATGAGCTTCAGAACCACAGTCCCAAGCTAGAGGTCTAGTCTGGGGCCCAGAGAGAGTCATGGATAGACGAATGCCATGCTGCACATTTACATTAATGAGGAGTTCTGGGGGGGTTTTCATTTAAATTATTATCTGGTGTGTCTGTATAACAAAATTTTGATTCCACTTTTGGGTATACTTTAGAGAGGAAATACTGGGCCTTGCAGGACATACCTTTGATTTGTAGGGACAAGAATGTGTATTCTGAATCAGGATGATCTCAAAAAACCAGGAGTTCTGGTTTACCCTGAGCTGGCTTTGCTGTGTAGATGGCATGAGAAACTGACTCTCCTCATTGCTTCCACAGTGCTGTCGGCTTCAAACAAATTCGTCTAACAGGACTCTTTCTGACATGTCAAGCTATCTGCATTAAGAGAACCTAAGCAAAACATCAAGTGTCTATTCTTGCTTAGAGGTTGGAATGGTACTTCTTCCTGGCCAAAACCTCCAACTGGCCATGAGGAAACTAAAACTCTAAAGGAACAAGGACAAGGCAACTTTGAGAGTCTGGAATGATGTAAAGGAATCCTTCCTGTGAGTAGAGAGACACGCAATGAGAAGAGGGACAAAACCCCTCTTTCTTCACCAAAACTACCCAGCTCGCACAGGGGGCAGCAAGCATGTTCTGTAAAGGGTCGGGGGGTAACATTTTAGGCTTGTGGGACATCAAGTCTACTGCAGCAACCCAGCTCGGCTGCTGCCCTGTGAATAGAGCTGTTACCCTTGAACATGGCTGCATTCCAAAAAGACTTGATCTGTAGACATGAAAATTTGAAGTTCATGTATTTTTCACACGGCAATATACTCTTATTTTATTTATTTTTAAAATTATTTTTATTAATATATAATGTATTATTTGCCCCAGGGATACAGGTCTGTGAATCGCCAGGTTTACACACTTCACAGCACTCACCATACATAGCACATACCTTCCCCAATGTCCATCACCCAGCCACCTTCTCCACAACGTCCCTCCCCCCAGCAACCTTCAGTTTGTTTCGTGAGATTAAGAGTCTCTTATGGTTTGTCTCCCTCCCGATCCCATTTTATTTCATTTTTAAAGACAATTATCATATGATCTCCCTGATATGAGGAATTTGAGAGGCAGAGTGGGGGGTTTGAGGGATAGGGAAGGAAAAAATATAGTCTTCTTTTAATCCCTCCCCACTCCCCCGACCCAAACACGTAAGGCTGTAAAAACCGTTCTTGGTTTGTGGACCTCACCAGAATAGGCAGTGGTCTGAGTCTGGCTAGCAGTTACTTCAGACCCTTGTTTTATAAATCTGCATGATCTCACCCGTACTGATGTCCTAACTGCCCTTCAGGTGTCCTACAGGAAAACAGCTGGCCTGCCCCTACTGGACTAGAGAATTGTGTATTGCACGGTGGGGACGAAACATGGGAACCAATAGACAGAAATGAAAAACCCAATGAAAGGACAGTCCACACATACTTTACCATTTATTTTGCAGCTTCACGAAGAGGAAGGTTTTATTTGAGCCCCTTAACGACTCTGAGAGGTAGGCCAGGCAGCGTTCAGAGGCCCTGATTACAACCACAGCAATTAAGGTTTAGAAAGTCCAAAACAAAGTTATAAAACTAATATATGCAGCCGAGCCAGGGACAAAATCCCCACTTCTAGCTCTAAATGCACAGCTGGAAGCCAAATCACACAGCTCTCATGGTAAATGCACCTCTCTTTGAGAAGTGCTCATGAACTGAGCTGCAGACCCCTGGAGAAAACCACATTTTGACCAAGTAAATGCTAATATGATGCATAATGTACGTCTGAACCTCCCCCCACCATCCCACACTTCACTCTGGTCTCCACTGCTGCACCAAGTGAATTCTGTGCTCCTCCCACCCCACATCCACGTCCACCTTGAACAGGTGACACTGGAAAATAGGGTCTCTGCCGATGAATTAATTACAATGAGATCATACTAGATTGTTACAGTGGGCTCTAAATCCGGTGACAGTCGTCCTCACAGGAAGAGGAGAGAACGCACAGAGACCCACACAAGGAAGAGACCGGGTGAAGACAGAAGCAGATTGGCGTGATGCAGCTATGAGCCACGGAACGCCAAGCACTGCCAGCAGCCACCAGCCGCAAGGAGAGAAGCCTGGAACGGATTTTCAATCAGAGCCTCCAGAGGGAGGCCCTGCCTACACCGTGATTCAGACTTGTAGCCTCTAGAACTGTGAGAAAATAAATTTCTGTTGTTTTTAGACACCCAGTCTGTGCGACTTTGTTACAGCAATCCTGGGAATCTGACACAGCCGCCCACTGGCATTTACGCTCTAGAAATACCTTCGAGTTTGGTTTCCCTGAAGACATTACTCATGTTGACTCCACACTCAGAAGAACCTTCTGCGGGGCGCCTGGGTGGCTCAGTGGGTTAGTAAGTATCTGCCTTCAGCTCAGGTCATGATTTCAGGGTCCTAGGATCGAGCCCTGTGTGGGACTCCTGCTCAGAGGGGACGTGCTTCTCCCTCTCCCTCTGTCTCTCTCCCTGCTTGTGCTCTCTCACTCTCTCTCAAATAAATGAATAAAATCTTAAAAAAAAAAAAAGAGCCCTTTGCTGCCCTTATTCACTGGACTCACCCCCACGTGTGCCTCAAGAATCAGTTCAGTCCGCTTTCTCCAGGCAATACTGTCCAGTCCCATTCTGGACAGAAGAGGTTGGGGACCCATGCAAGTATGCCAGACGTTGCCCCAGGAGATGTCGTGGTCACACCTGCGCAGCTATCACACTGTATTAGAAGACATCACTGCACACTGGACACTGCCCCCCAAGCAGATCCTGGTCTCTGTTGGGGAAGGATCCGTGTCCTTTCTCTCTACATGCCTCGTACCTATTAGCTGCCTATCTCCGGGAGTGACGTGGGGGCTTGTTTGCAGTACCAGAGGAGTTTTCTTTGGTTTTCTTTTGTATTTCCCCAGCCTTGTCTCTGCCACTTACCAGTGTTGTAACCAGAGTCGAGGGTCTTAATTTCTCTCTTTCAGTTTACTTTTCTGTAAAGTGGGGATAATGATAGTTCCTACACTACACAGGAGTGAGGATTAAATGTGTTAATGTATGTAAAGCATTTAGAATGGAAGTGCGTGCTAACCACCAGCTATTATTACTTTGCCCCAGAACAGCAGTGCTCTCTGGCTATGGACCCAGCAATGGCTTCAACACCTAAATATAAGATATAATTTCAAGATATGGGGGAGAAGCATAGGAATAGAACTTAGGGAAGCAAGGAGGGTCTCAATCTCAGGCCTGACCAGTTTGGGCAAGTCATGGTACTGCTTAGGGCCTTATTTTCACTTTTGGCACAAGATGGGGAAACCCAGGATTTTAGGGACCCATAAACGTGATCCTGGAGGTTCTCCAGCTCTGCTGAATGTTCCAGACCTATAGGAAATCATACAAGTATTTAAAAGTGATAAGCTTGAACACACTAACCAAATGTCAAGTTTCTCCATTTAGAAGGAATTCTATTAACTCCATGTCAAAACACTATTTACTTAATACCGACTGGTGATTTTTGCTGGCAGTTATTTATCCTTACAGAATAAAAACAAAACTAAATCACCTTTTTACTTAAAAATGTTGTTCCACGAGTAGACATTTCTTTTTTCCAAAAGCAGATACTAAAAAGTAACTTGAAAACCTGAGACTTTCAATGAACTAGATATTCTCTAAAGTCCTTTTTGGCTCTAATGCTCACAAGATTACAGAAAATTTCTCTAAGGCAATCAACTATAACAATTTATTTCACATTTAATTTTATTCTGTGGCCTCAGGAGGAAAATGCCTCACTCTAAAGTTTCAGGGGGAAAAAACAAAAAAACATAGAATATCCAGATGAGGATTCTAAACAGTAAAGCATATTAAGGGAGGAATTTAAAAAGCTGGGAATGTCAGGATAGGAGGCGGAAATGAATTTTATGCTTTTGAGAAACAATAAGAAAGTCAAGTCACCTGGAGTAGAAATGACAATAGACCTTGGGAATAGTAATAGGCACTTCTGTTCATCTGGTTGTAAATTTGGAGTTACTATGTATTCCCAGAAGGCTAAGAAGTGGGGCGGAAGGAACAGCTGCCATTACTTACCAGCCCTATCAGTTTTAGGAATCAATGTAGGCCCCAGGTTCATGCATAGTCAGGGCGTGGAAACTCAGCAACAAATTTTCTGTTTTCAGAAGTCACTCAATTTTGGGGTATTCAGGGCAGCCATGAAACTGTTCTCAGTAAGGTAAAACTGGGATACAAACCCATCATAGCCCCTGGAAACAGAGAAGTGGGAAGGATGGGCAAGAATGGAGAGGTATATGGAACAGAGTGTTACATTCTTCTAAGAACACAGGGTATTGGTGGAGAGGGGAGCAATGATGGCAACTCCTGGGAGAAGGACCTTTGAAAACGAAGTCCTGAATAAAGAAGCTATCTAATTTGGACCTTATGAGAAAACTGTACATTAGATGTCCTTTTTATCCCCATTTTGCAACCCCATGGAAATAAAGACCAACTGAATGACAAAAAAGGAAGGCTATTTATTCAGAGCTTCCCATAGCCAGGATGTTAGCCACCATCACATGCCTTTGGAGAAGATTCACAGGCAAGACAGGTGGGAAAGGTATGTAACAGTATAAAGGGGCAGCCTCAGGTGTGCCCTGATTGGAGGCTGTCCGTGTGTGGAAGCTGTAAATAGGCAAACTACAAGTGCATATCCTTATGTGATTGTTTCGTGGTGCCTATTTGGCTTTCTCTGGTCGGTTCCAAGGTGGAAGCAGGGACACAAGTCAGGAAAGCTATCAGGTATTCATCATGTCCAGACTATTTGGGGCCTATTGTTTCATAGGTTATTGTTTGGCTTCCTGGATTATTACTAGAGGTAGTGGTCTGACTTCCTCTAGGTTCAATTTAGGCAGGCTCCCTGGGCTGGTTACTATACATTAATGGGTTGGTTTCCAAGGCTGGTTGCTATAGGTTGTGGGTCAAAGTTCTAATTTTATTTATTTATTTTTAACTTTTTTTTTAGATATAGTTGAAACCCAATGTTACTTTAGTTGTAAGTGTATAAAAGTTCTCTTTCTATACATATGGCTGGTCATTGTCTATTTGTATATTGTCTTCCAATTCTTGGGTATAAGTCTGTAAAAAAGAAAGTTGGTCAAATAATTACTAATATTAACTTACACAGCCCTAGTGAGGGACTGGAGTGGCTTCCATGCTGTACCTGGTATGTCAAAATGCCTAAGGCAAATGACATATTCACCTATGAAATGTAATAATCAAATATCTCTTTCAAAAAGTAAGTTCGTTATGGGGGCACCTGGGTGGCTCAGTCAGTCAAGTGTCCAACTCTTGACTTCAGCTCAGGTCATGATCTCAGGGTCATGACATCGAGCCCCATGTCGGGCTCTGGATTTAACACAGAGTCTGCTTGAGATTCTCTGTCTCCCTCTCTAAATAAATAAACAAAATCTTAAAAAAAAATTTTTTAAGTAAGTTTACTATGCTTCTTTTCCTGCTTACTAATTTGTCCTTATGTTATGACTATGAAAGGCTATAGAAATGATTTAAGAAATAAATCATTGGTAGATCCAAGTTTTCAAAGATACACAGATTCCAGGATATACCAGAAGCAAAAGTTCTCAAAGGGCTCATTGGTAAAGGATCTTTGCAAATACTTCTTGCTTTGAAAATCCAAACATCTTCCCCTCCATAAACTGTCCCCAACACTATTTGCAGAACCAGAACCTGAATGGAGTAAATCATGGATCTGACCAGATCCATGTCCCCAAGTAACACCAGTGTGAGTCCCAGTGCCCCCTATCTGTCTGCCCAGTCAAGCCCTCCCTAGGAACTCTGACATAAATAAGTACAATACTCATGACTAGAACTTGAGTAGATAGAAAATGATCCATGTTCAAAGAGCTAATTGTCAACTGTCTATGAACCCCACACGAAATGGCTACTGAATGAAGGTACACGAGCATCATCACTGGATGATTTCAGGGAAAAGGAACTAATTCTGTTCTCTCTGCTAATAGATCCTGATGGAAAGCAGGGCTCTGCTCTAGCTACAGGATTCTGAAATTACATGAAAGCTGCCTCAGGCCAACTTTGCTGGGGTTAGTAAGTTCTTTTGATCGGAATGTACCCAAGAATGCACCTGTCTGCTCCCTCGCTCCCAATTCCGCCAACTGGTATAATCCATTCAAGCCAAAAGACCCCCAGCTCAAATACCAATTCTCAGAAACACCATCCCTGAGTGACTCATCCTGGCATGGATCAACTTGCCCTTTGTCTCCATGGAGCTTTGTGCAGAATGTTAAATAAACACCTACGTTGTGGGATTACAGCAATTTTTTTATACAATGTTTATGTCCCTCACTCAACTCTGAGTTTCTTTAAGGCAAGTCTGTGCCTTGTTCATCTTTTTTTCCTCAGTATTTGGCATGTAAGTGTGCACCTCACAAAATCCAGTAAGGAAAGTGTGATTATGATAGCCTCATTGAGGACACAGGTTCCGAGAGATCAATTATTTGCCTAAGGTCATAAGGCTAAGAGCTGACAAGAACTAGTCTCTGTCCCATTTCTCAGCAGTTTAAGAAGTTTTCATGACATCTTTTGCTTCTAATAAGCTCTAAATGCTGCCTCTCCAAAGCAGTCAAGACAACTTCACAGTGTTCCGGATTAGTCTGGGTATGAAAAGCTCATTTCGTGATGTAAGATATGTGCTTGGAATTCATTAACACCAGGCCTGATGCTCAGTACCTGTGGTCATAAGCAGTCCTCTTGTTCTCTCTTTTTCTCCTGTGAAGAATACACAAGCTCATTTCTTGTCAAGTTTCTTCAGTGATCATATATTAATTTTTAATAAGAAAAGAAGACTGGTATCTATCTGGCAGAAGGAGAAAGGGATCACAAGCACAAGCAAGAGCGTAGGGTATAAATTCCATGCCTGCAGCCTCCTCAGAACTCAAAGGATAAGTGATTTCTGTTTAATCTGCAGTGTTTTTCACAGAGGACCTCTGCAATGGATGGATATGAACATTCCACTCGTTAGGAAAAGAAACCCCTGCTGAGAGGAAGGAATATTTATTTTATCAGTCCCTGCCTTGGCCTGGCTGAAGTAAACCCTTCGTTCTAACTTTACATCCTCAAAGCAACCTCCTAATTGTCATTTTCTTCCCAAGTGAATGTTCCCTTGGGGAGAGGGGCACTGATCAAAAACCCTGAATATTTTTATTTGCAAGATATGCACAGTCTTTATTATAAATGAATAAACTGGCATTCAGTTTTATACACCAAAGGAAAGGGAAAATATGTAAACAGCAAAGTATCTCGTATTTCTGACAGGATTTCTCCTTAAGCCATCTTTCCTACTCTCTTTCTTGTGAAGGCTCCTGCCTCCCCTCCCCAGCTGCTCTCAGTCCCCTCTGGACGGTCTTTCTCCACTCTGCTCTGGCACAGAATCATCGTGAAGTCCCCCAACACCATACTGGAACGTTTGGGCAGGGAAAAGGAAAAAGATTTGCTAATGTGTAATATTTTCTGTTGTATTTAATGAGAACTATTTCTGCTCCCTTAGCTCTCCTGCTAAGGTAGACGTTGACTTTACTCCCTAGACCTACAGAGTTCTCAGCAAACTGAACAGATCATCTGAGGATATCAGATGGTGCCAGATACTCACATTTTCTGACCGGAGCCTCTTGGCTGGACACCCACCATCCCTGGGGTGAAGCATGTAATACAGTCGAACTTTGCTTGCATGTTTTCGACTCTGGGAAGGAAAAGCAGAAGCAGATACTATGAAAGAGAAGGCATTTTAAATCCTCAGACATATAACTAGTGACCGTATATGCAAAGTAGTAAAGTTTCATTAAAAACACTTCCACAGGGGCGCCTGGGTGTCTCAGTGGGTTAAGCCTCTGCCTTCAGCTCAGGTCATGATCTCAGGGTCCTGGGATCGAGCCCCACATCGGGCTCTCTGCTCAGCGGGGAGCCTGCTTCCTCCTTTCTCTCTCTGCCTGCCTCTCTGCCTACCTCTGATCTCTGTCTGTCAAATAAATAAATAAAATCTTAAAAAAAAAAAAAAAAAAACTTCCAAATGCTCCTGAGAATTATGCAGGGTGAAGATTCAGATAGGTTAAGTGACTTGCCCAAAGTTACAAAGCCAGCATTAATTTCAGAATTAGAAAAGACATTGAAAGAAGAAAGCTAAAATCATTGGGATGTTTAAGCCTGGAGTGAATCACTTATTTAATTATCCTCAAAATAAGAACAGGTCAGAGAGAGAATAGTATAAGGATGGGCTGTGATGGAAGGTCAGGTCCCTGGCTTTGTCTCGAACTCCCGCTGCCCTGCCCTAAGGAGCCGGGGACAGACAATGCCCCCTGGGAGTCGGCAAGCATAGCATCTCCAATAGAAGTCTCCTTTGTCTGGTTCTCCCATTTTGGAGCCTCATTAATAAGCTATTAAAAAAGATTTTCCAGATCAGACATCATGGGCAAAAAAGGATATCAAATGCAAGTCTGAGCACTGATCAGAGCCCAGACTGCATGCAGGGAGGCAGAGCAGTTCAGCCATAAAGCCCCACTAGCCACAGGGTTAGCAGGACTCTGGGTTTCTACCTGTACTGACGTGTCCAGGCCCAGCATGGAGAAACTGATCGCATCCTAGTTCCATCTTCCCTCCACTCCTTGGCTCAACTGAGAGCCCACCTGAACTTCCCTCCCCTTTAAAGAACCATGAGAGACTGTGGGCTCTGAGAAACAAACTGAGGGTTTTCGAGGGGAGGGGGGAGGGGATGGGTGAGCCCAGTGGGGGGTATTAAGGAGGGCACGGATTGCATGGAGCACTGGGTGTGGTGCATAAACAATAAATCTTGGAACACTGAAAAAAAATAAAATTAAATTTAAAAAAAAGAAAGAAAGAAGGAACACTACAGTTCTAACGTCCAAGTTGCTAACTGAGAATGGCTGAGTGACAAGAGCACAAATAGTCACAAGTTCGGAAGCCAGGCACGGCTCTGAGGCTCTCTGGCTGGGTGATATTGAGCAAGTCAGTCTAATTTGTTTATAGCTAAAATGAGTCTCATTTTCTCTGCGTACAAAATGAACATAATATTTATTAGGGTTGCTGTGAGAATCAAATGAGGCAGTGCATGTGAAAAACTGCAATCCACATAACGCTTAACTTAACGTGTCTCACCAGCGCGGGCACCAATCCTGAACTCTGAATCTACAGTGCTAGGATGTGAATTCTCCTTGAATCCATCGCTACCTAATTCTGATCCCCAAACCCCTCCCTTTGTTCGGAACTGAATTCCTCCTTCTCCAGGCCTTGGTTCAATTTTGTCTTTACTTACAGTCGGGGACCAGCCAATCTCATGCATGATGGTTTGCCTTCACAGATTAGCCACCAAGGCAAAGCAAGCCGGCAGAGCAGAGAACGTTTCAGAGAATACACAGCAAATTGCAACTTGTTTACAGGACAGGATATGATGTAAATCCCTCAGCCTGGTTTTCCTTCTTTATCACTTTTTTCATTCTTTTACTGTGCTTCTAAAAAACATGGTTCTAACAGACACATGAAAAAATGTTCATCATCACTAGCCATCAGGAAGATTCAAATAAAAACCACATTGAGATACCACCTTACACTGGTTAGAATGGTCAAAATTAACAAGACAGTAAACAACATGTGTTGGAGAGGATGTGGAGAAAGGGGAACCCTCTTACACTGTGGGTGGGAATGCAAGTGGGTGCAGCCACTTTGAAAAACAATGTGGAGATTCCTTAAGAAATTCAAAATAGAGCTTCCCTATGACCCCGCAATTGCACTACTGGGTATTTACCCCAAAGATACTGATGTAGTGAAAAGAAGGGCCATCTGTACCCCGATGTTCATAGCACCAATGGCCACGGTCGCCAAACTGTAGAAAGAACCAAGATGCCCTTCCACGGACGAATGGATAAGGAAGATGTGGTCCATATATACAATGGAGTATTATGCCTCCATCAGAAAGGATGAATACCCAACTTTTGTAGCAACATGGACCGGACTGGAGGAGATTATGTTGAGTGAAATAAGTCAAGCAGAGAGAGTCAATTATCATATGGTTTCATTTATTTGTGGAGCATAAGGAATAACATGGAGGACATGGGGAGATAGAGAGAAGTGAGCTGGGGGAAATTGGAGGGGGAGGTGAACCATGAAAGACTGGACTCAGAAACAAACTAAGGGCTTTGGAGGGGAACATGGTGGGGAGATGGGTGAGCCTGGTGATGGGTATTAAGGAGGGCATGTATTGCACGGAGCACTGGGTGTGGTACATAAACAATGAATGCTGGAACACCGAAAAGAAATTTTTTTAAAAAAGGAAAAAAATTTTTAAAAGTAAAAAATATAATAATAAACAGTCATTGAAGACTTTCAAGGCCTTTAAATGGGTTTAAAAGTGCTAATGGAACACAAAAGATATATTACAGATGCATAAAAGTACTGAAGTGTGATTTTGAAATATATTTGTAGCCATTTCTAGGTTGCATTGTAAGTTGTAATCAAGGGTTACCTGGAGTCTTGTTTGCCCGCCCGACTGGTAGGATGAGAAATAGAGACCTATGTGGACGTGTGCCAGATCATTTCAACAGCACTGTTCAGCTTCTGCATGCTTTTGAGAATAATGCAGTGCAGACTAGTGAAGGATTTTTTGCAGAGAATTATGTTGATTACTAAAATCTATATACATTTTCTAGTTTTTGTTTTGTTTTGTTTTGTTTTATTTGGAGGAAGGGGCAGTGGAAAAGTTAAGAATATGCCTACAGTCAAAAAAAGAAAAAAGAACATTTAAAAACCTGCAAGATGCTGAATATGGTCCCAGAGGCTGGGCTGGGGAAAAGCACAACAGACCAGTACTTAGTGAAAAGACAAAGCGATACCAGCATGAGCTCAAATGCGGCTGAAGTGGGCTTTCAATGTTGCATTTGTTACCCTAGAAGAATGGATCTCAGTACCTAACACCATCAATCTGCTCAAAGCCCTGGATTCCCAGAGAACAAAATCATTGCAAAATTGGAAATTTTATAATGCATCCTATTTTGTGTTGGATTTCTTCTCTTTGCTAAAATATTACATTTCTTTCAAAAAGACTCTTTCAGGCAAAGGCAGAGTTCACTGGGTTATTTAATTGCAGTTGGACAAAACTGGTAAGAAACCATTAGATGAACAGAAAAGAGAAGTATATGGTAAGCTCTGCCGTGAAGCCATCAGTGATGAGAGATGTTGAAATCGAAGTCTTATTAGCAATTTTGTTCATTTTTCTCCTTCCGCTCTCCCAGCCTCCAGTTTTGATGGAAGAAGGACTGACTGCCCTCCAGGTTCTGCCTTTGCCCCTGTGTATGGGTGAAGAAAAACAGAGCTTTGGAAAATCCCACCTCATTCTGGAATGATGGTGGAGGCATTCTGGTTCAACATTTAGCTGTTTTCCTATTGCCTCTGTCCTCCTGCTCCTTTTCCCAGACTGCCAGGGCTGGACCCAATGCCACACAAGCCCACCCTGATTTAGGGCAGGAAGTAAAAACCCAGAAGACAGTCCACTTCTCAGTAATGGGGGTGTGGAGTCATACCCTTACACTTAGACTGACTGAAACCCAAAGCCACTCCCAAATGATGTCAATTGACAAGGATAAAGAGATTGCTAGCAGATTGCTCCCAGGTGCCCTAAACTCGCCTGCCTCAGCCTTGGGGTCTTCAACACCTGGGTGCGGCTCATCTAGTGAGTCCTCTCCTTTCTTCCTGGCATTCTCACCTCTTCCTCAAAGCGGGACACACTGAGTCACCCTGAGCTTCTTCCTCCAACAGGCTCCTCTCAACTTCTTACCTGCCAGAAATTGCTTGAACTTTGGCCTGGTAACCTCACTCCTTTGAGCTGATTCTAGAAACAAACAAACAAACAGAAACCTTCCCACAAAAAAGTTAAACTTAGATTTGAGTGAAGATGTTTATTACAGCATGACCTACCTAGGAACAGCAAATCGGGGAGACAGTTACATGTTGGACAAGAGGCTGTATGTTCAGTGGGAAATTGAAGAAGTGCTTTCTACCTAATGCATGCTGAATGGAAAATGCTGAAACAAAAAGTGCTTGCATACTGTGATTAAGATTATATAAATATCTGTAAGTATATCAATAAGAAGTGGAAAGGAAAAAGAAAAACAAGCATGATTTATTAAGGAAGAGAAAGTATGGATGATTTTCTTTATTTCTACAACAAATTTGCCCTTACCATAAAAGTAATAACTTCACAATGCTCAAGCCATTGTAATTACAATGTAATTCCATTGTACATCTACTTTCTACTCATAATGATTGTAATTAGTAAGCAGCACACTGATCTGGAATGCTTTTATACTCATAAGTTCATATACTGATATAGTCGGCCACATTTCCATCTACCCTCGCTAACGTCTTATCAACATTCAAAATGCATTGCATTTTTTTCACTGCAATACCTGGTGACTAGATAAGCTTACTTAACCCAAGAACAACAGATATTACTTTAACTTTTAAAACTTTGTTTCGGTACATACAAAGGCCACGGTAAATATGTGTCCCCTTTACAATGCGGTCATTCCATTTCCTACATATAAACGAAGATTATGGGCACAGCGGACAAAGGCCGTCTAGAAACCAAACTGGAAGGAAAACCACTTCTGAAATGTATTTATGTCATCCAAATAAATATGATCAACAAAAACAAATCCTTATGATTTTTCAAAGATTTGTCAATACCTAAAATATGCACTGCTTTTAAGAGTTTAAAAAGACAAATTACCAACTAAAGGAAATATAAGGAGTAAAAAGTACCTTACATGTTAAATGTATATATTACAGAGTTTCGGGGAAGAAAAGGGTCATTGATTCAAGGGAAAAGCCATGAAAAAGAAATCGCAATCTCTCTCGCTTGCACCAAAAGTCAGTCCCTGGCTCTCGCATTAATATTTGCATTTTAAGCAAAAGTTATTACTTTCATTCAAACCACATCAACTTTAAGCTTCCCAGATAGGCCAGAAATTACCAAGTCTTCCATTTTAATTAAAGCCTTTGCCCCTGATGCTGGGCATTGTGCAGGGGGCAGACCTATCTGCAGATTAGTTTCTTTGGCTCAAACAATCTCCTGGCACTCAAAGAAATCGTCTAAAGTGGAAATTCAGGCCAGCCTTCTCTTTGGGGGGATAAAGAACAAGACAAACCTCTATTTCAGAGGTATTGTGTGAAAGAAGGGGGTGGACCACATCGAAATAGAATGGCTTTGTGCTTCACCTAAATAACCATCTTCCATTATCACATACCCTTAAAAAATTCACAACTCAAATTTGCTTCCAACAAGGCTACTGGTATCTGGTCTCATAAAATGTGAAGATAACAAAGTAACTTAGTATTTGCATAATGCTCCAAACAAAACCCCTGTGACATTTACCATCTCATTTTATCCTCAAGTCACAACTGTGAGGCTGGCAGGAGAGGTGTTATTTCAAATAAGCTTTAAGATCCATTCCTGATTTCCTAGTTAGGTCTTCACCATTTTATTTCAACTTAGGTATCTAATTATACCTCTTCCAGAAACCAGCTAAAATAAGCCAAAGACTATAAGAAAAAGGGAAAACCTGAAACAGACTGATAATTACAGAACAGTCATTCTCACATGCTACCAATTTTGAGCTGTTTCTACTCATTCTAGGGTGAAGAAGAGCCGATTAAAGGAAGGACAACAGATACCAAGGGTCTAACTCCCCAGCTACCTGAGAATGATGGGCAGATGTGACATGGGGACTCCAGCTCTCAGGAAGAAGAAGGCACCCTGGCAACAGCCCTGCATAACACTCCCAGGTTGAGGGCCTCAGGGCTGAGCCCTGGAAAAGCCAGAGTACAACTTCACTAGGAAGTCAAGGTTAACAAAGAGAAAACCACAAGTGTCGGAGATCCCCTCTGATAACTGGGACTCTTTCCCAGAGTGATGCATCTCTCCTTATTAACACAGGAAGGAGGCTGGATACAGATACTCCCTTTACTTGGGGTGGAAGATGGGCTCAGAAGAGAAAGACCCCAAATGAGGAAGAAAGAAATGTCCTCTGATGGAACTGTCCAAGGACCCAGGTTCCAGGACACCTACATAAGCTACTGAAGTGGTCCTACAAATGGATCAGATCAGAAGATCCCGCAAAATTTCAGGTGTACCATGAAAGGATCAAAGGCCAATCCTCACACACTAGGGACAAGTAGCAGGCCTTCATAACCTCTCTTCTCCCAACAATCAGTGGCACCCAGGGAAAACTTCTGTAATGGGAAAGAAACCTTCAGAAAACTCTCAAGGAAAAGACATAAAGCAATTACCTGTAAAAATATTTCCTACAATAAATGGAAGTACATTTTAAATGTACATACTTCATTCATTTAATTCAAGAAAATACGGACTGAGGGTAAAAGCTAAAAGATGAGATAGCACAGCTGACAGCAATAAAGATGCACTGCCTGAGTTAATAAAAAAGGACATTAAAAATATCATGGTTTCATTTTGAAGGTCTTTCACATCAGTACAAGAGCAGAATCAACACTGCAGATCATTGTGGAAGTCAACATAGAGACACTTCCTAGAATGCAGAGGGATAGGATAAAGAAGTGGGAAAAAATGAGTCACCTGGGTGGCTCAGTGGATTAAGCCTCTGCCTTCAGCTCAGATCATGATCTCAGGGTCCTGGGATGGAGCCCTGCATCGAGCTCTCTGCTCAGCAGGGAGTCTGCTTCTCCCTCTCCCACTCCCCCTGCTTCTATTCCCTCTCTCACTGTGTCTCTATCAAATAAATAAAATCTTTAAAAAAAATAGATATTTTTAATCTGAAATACATATAAGAAGCAAACCATAAAGCAGGAAAAATATTTGCAATATGTAAAATAAAATGGTTTAATACCTAAGAAACAGTACATTAACAAATTTATTAACAAATATTAAAATAGGAAAAAGATATAAATAGGAATTTCAGAAAAGCAAATAACTAAACAACAAATAACAAGTTCTCCAAGTTCTATCTTATATTTCTTAAACCAAAAAAATATTTGTTTTGCCACAAAGTGGACAAATATTTACAAAATAGACATACCTATATTGGTGAAGATACAGGAAAATGAAGATGCTGGAACATAGTTGCTAGGCATGTAAATTGATAAAAGCTTGCAGGATGGAAATTTTGCAATATATATTCAAAACAGGAAAAATTGCTCAATCCAACAATTCTACTTCTATGAATTGATTTAAAGAAGGAGAAACATGTGTTGCTATTTATTTATAACAGTGAAATTGAGAAAATAAATTAAGTATCCTAAGTGAGAGGGATAAATGTTATATCTGTATGATAGATTACCAAAACTGCTATCAAGTATATTAATAATATAATGAAATTTTTTAAATCTATGAAATAATACAAAGAAAAAAGTCATATTCAAACAAGAATATAAATGATGCCAAATTTTTTGAACAAATATATATTTATCTGTATCGTATATGTGCACAGAGACATAGAAAAAATCTAGGAAGAAACATACCAAAGGGTTAACATTACCTATCATGAATCATAGGTGATCTCAATTTTTCTTATGTATGCTTTTAAATTTTTTCTGTCACCATACAACACTAATACAATACCATTGACTCTTTCCCTATGCTATACCTTTTATCTGCATGACTTACTCATACCATACCTAGAAGCCTATACCTCCTACTCCTCTTCAACCATTTTGCTCATCAGTCCCCTTCTACTCTGGCAACCACCAATTTCTTCTCTGTAATTATGGGTCTGTTTCTGCTTTTTTTGTTTTTTAATTTATTTTGTTTTTTACATTCTACATATAAATGAAATCATATGGTATTTGTTTTTCTCTGACTTATTTCACTTAGATGATACCCTTTAGCTCTATCCATGTTGTTGCAAATGGCAAGATATCATTCCTTTTTGTGGCTGAATACTATTCCATTACACATACACATACACACACACACACACTCATGCATACATCTTCCTTTTTTATTTACCTATAAATAACATAAAAGGTTATATTAGTTTCAATTATAATATAATCTCAGTATTCACAAAGATAAAGGTAATCCTAATCCTCTATTTATCTATTATATAGTGTGTGTGTGTGTGTGTGTGTGTGTGTGTGTGTGTGTATACCACATCTTTTTTATCCATTCATCTATTGCAATAAATAGGGGTGCATGTAACTTTTCAAATTAGTGTTTTCATTTTCTTTGGGTAAATAAATACCCAGTAGAATTATTGCATCATATGATAATCCTATTTTTAATTTTTTGAGGAACCTCCATAATATTTTCCACAATGGCGGCATCAATTTGAATTCCCAATAGTGCATTTTTTCCACATCCTTGCCAACATTTATTATTTCATTTATTATTTCTGGTCATTTTTATTCCAGTCATTCTGACAGGCATAAAATAATACATCACTGTGGTTTTAATTTGCACTTCCCTGAGGATTAATGATTTTGAGCATTTTTTCATTTGTCTGCAATCTGTATGTCTTCTTTGGGAAAATGTCAATTCATGACCTCTACTCATTTTTTAATCGGATTATTTGGTTTTTTTGGTGTTGACTTGTAGAACTTCATTGAATATTTTGGATATTAACTCCTTATTGAATATAACATTTGCAAATATCTTCTTCCATTCAGCAGGTTGTCTTTTTGTACTGTTGATGGTTTCCCTTGCTGTGCAAAAGCTTTCTATTTTGGTGTAGTCCAAATAGTTTAATTTTGCTTTTGTATCCCTTGCCGAGGAAACATATCTAGAAAAATGTTTCTATGACCAATGTCAAATAAATTACTGCCTATGTTTTCTTCTAGGAGTTTATGGTTTTAGGTCTCACATTTAGGTCTTTAATCCATTTTGAGTTTACTGTGTATGTTACAAGAAGTGGTCCAGTTTCTTTCTTTTGCATGTAGCTGTCCAATTTTCCCAACATGATTTGTTGACGAGACTTTCTCCCATTGCATATTCTTTCCTCCTTTATCGTAGATGAATTGACTATAAACACATGGGTTGATTTCTGGACTCTATCCTGTTATATTGATCTATTTGATCTAAATGTCTGCTTTTGTGCCAGTACCATACTCTTCTGGTAACTATAGCTCTGTAGTATACCTTGACATCTGGGATTGTATAACTCCAGTTTTGATCTTCTTTTTCAATATTGCTCTGGCTATTTAGGGTATTTTATAGTTTCATACAAATTTTAGGATTACTTGTTGTAGTTCTATGAAAAATATTGTTGGTATTTTGCTAGAGATTGCATTAAATCTGTACGTTGCTTTAGGTGATAGGACATTTTAACAATATCAGTTCTTGGAATCCCTGAGCATAGAGTATCTTTCCATTTTTTGTGTTGTTTTCAATTTGTTTCACCCATGTTTTATAGTTTTTAGAATACAGATCACTCACTCCCTTGATTAAGTTTACTCCTAGGTGTTTTATTCTTCGTGGTGCTATTGGGAATGGGATTATTATCTTAAATTCTGTTTCAGCAACTTCATTATTTTTCCATTTCTTTGTGTCTTCCTCGATTTCTTTAATGAGTACTTTATAGTTTTGTCTCTTTGGTTAGGTTTATTCCTAAGTATCTTATGATTTTGGGTGCAATTGTAATTGGGATCAACTCCTTAATTTCTCTTTCTTCTGTCTTATTGTTGGTGTATAGAAATGCAACTGATTTCTGTGCAATGATTTTATATCCTGACACTTTACTGAATTCCTGGATGAGTTCTAGCAGTCTTGGGGTGGTGACTTTTGGGTTTTCCACATATAGTATCATATCATCTGCATGGAGTGAGAATTTGACTTCTTCTTTGCTGATTCAGATGCCTTTTTATTTCTTTTTATTTCTTTTTGTTGTTTGATTTCTGAGGCTAGGACTTTTAGTCCTATGTTGAATAGCAGTGGTGATATTGGATATCCCTGCCATGTTCCTGACCTTAGGGGAAAAGCTCTCAGATTCTCCCCATTGAGGATGATATTCGCTGTGGGATTTCATAGATGGCTTTTATGATATTGAGGCATGTGCTCTCTATCCCTACACTGTGGAGAGTTTTGATCAAGAAAGGATGCTGTACTTTGTCAAATGCTTTTTCTGTATCTATTTAGAGTATCACATGGTTCTTGTTCTTTCTTTTATTAATGTATGGTATCATATTGATTGATTTGCAGATGTTGAATCAACCTTGCAGCCCAGGAATAAAACCCACGTGGTCGTGGTGACTAATCCTTTTAATGTACTGTTTGATCCTGTTGGCTACTGTTTTGGTTATAATTTTGCATCCATGTTCAACAGGGATATTGGTCTGTAATTCTCTTTTTTGATGGAGTCTTTGTCTGGTCTTGGAATCAAGGTATGCTGGCCTCAAAAAATGAGTTTGGACATTTTCCTTCCATTCCTAGTTTTTGGAACAGTTTCAGTAGAAGAAGTATTAATTCTTCAGTGTTTGGTAGAATTCCCCTGGGAAGCCATCTGGCCCTGGAATCTTGTTTTTCAGGAGATTTTTGATTACCTCTTCAATTTACTTACTGGTTATGGGTCTATTCATGCTTTCTGTTTCTTCCTATACATCCCTAGGAATGCATCCATTTCTTCCAGATTGTCTAATTTGCTTGTATATAGTTGCTCATAATATGTTCTTATAATTGTCTGTATTTCTTTGGTGTTGGTTGTGATCTCTCCTCTTTCATTCATAATTTTCTCAATTTGGGTCCCTTCTCTTTTCCTTTTGATAAGTCTGGTCAGGAGTTTATAAATCTTATTGATTCTTTCAGAGCCAGTTCCTACTTTTGTTGATCTATTCTCATATTCTTTTGGTTTCTATTTCATTGATTTCAGCTCTGATCTTTATTATTTCTCTCCTAATGATGGGTTTAGGCTTTATTTGTTGTTCTTTCTCCAACTCCTGTAGGTGTAGGGTTATGTTGTATATTTGAGACCTTTCTTGTTCCTTCAGAAAGTCTTGTATTGCTGTATAATTTCCTCTCAGGACCGCTGTGTCCCAAAGATTTTGAACAGTTGTGTTTTCATTTTCATTTGTTTCCATGAATTTTTAAAATTCTTCTTTAATTTCCTTGTTGACCCATTCATTCTTTAGCAGGATGATCCTTAGCCTCCATGTATTTGAGTTCTTTCTAACTTTCTGCTTGTGATTGAGTTCCAGTTTCAAAGCATTGTAGTCTGAAAATATGCAGAGAATGATCCCAATCTTTTGGTACCAGTTGAGACCTGATTTGTAACCCAGTATGTGATCTATTCTGGAGAATGTTCCATGTGCAGTAGAGAAGAATGTATATTCTGTTGCTTTGGAATGGAATGTTCTGAATATATCTGTGATGTCCATCTGGTCCAGTGTCATTTAAAGCCTTTATTTCCTTGTTAATCTTTTCTTGGATGATCTGTCCATTTCGGTGAGGGGCATGTTAAAGTCCCCCACTATTATTGTATTATTGTCAATGTGTTTTTTTATTTCATTATTAATTGACTTACATAACTGGCTGCTCCCATGTTAGGGGCATAAATATTTAAAATTGTTAGATCTTCTTGTTGGACAGATCCTTTAAATATGATATAGTGTCCTTCCTCATCTTTTATTATAGTCTGGTTAAAAATGTAATTTGTCTGATATAAGGATTGCCACCCCAGCTTCCTTTTGATGTCCATTAGCATGGTAAATGGTTTTCCAGCCCCTCACTTTAAATCTGGAGGTGTCTTTGGGTCTAAAATGAGTCTCTTGCAGACAGCATATTGATGGGTCTTGTTTTTTTAATCCACTCTGATACCCTGTGTCTTTTGATTGGGCCATTTAGTCCATTTACATTCAGGGTAACTATTAAAAGACACAAATTTATTGCCATTGTATTGCCTATAAGGTGACTGTTACTGTATATTGTGTCTGTTCCTTTCTGGTCTATGTTGCTTGTAGGCTCTCTTCTTTGCTTAGAGGACCCCTTTCAATATTTCCTGTAGGGCTGTTTGTGTTTGCAAATTCTTTTAGTTTTTGTTTGTCCTGGAAGCTTTTTTAATCTCTCCTTCTATTTTCAATGACGGTCTATCTGGATATAATTTTCTTGGCTGCATATTTTTCTCATTTAGTGCTCTGAATATATCATGCCAATCCTTTCTGGCCTGCCAGGTCTCTGTGGATAGGTCTGCTGCCAATTTAATATTTCTACCCTTGTACATTACAGACCTTGTGTCCTGAGCTGCTTTCAGGATTTCCTCTGTCTCTGAGACTTGTAAGTTTTACTATTAAATGTTGGGGTTTTGACCTATTTTTATTGATTTTGAGGGAGGCTCTCTGTGCCTCCTGATTTTGATGCTTGTTCCGTCCCTAAATTAGGGAAGTTCTCTGTTATAATTTGCTCCAATATACCCCTCTCTTCCTACTTCTGGGATCCCAATTATTCTAATATTGGTTTGTCCTATGGTATTACTTATCTCTTGAATTCTTCCCTCATGGTCTAGTAGTTGCTTATCTCTTTTTCTCAGCTTTTTATTCTCCATCATTTGGTCTTCTGTATCACTAATTCTCTCTTCTGGCTCATTTATCCTAGCAGTAAGAGCCTCCATTTTTTTACTGTACCTCATTAATAGCCTTTTTTATATCAACTTGGTTAGATTTTAGTTCTTTTATTTCTCCAGAGAGGGATTATCTAGTATCTTCTACGCTTTTTTTCAAGCCCAGCTAGTATCTTTACAATCATCATTCTGAACTCTAGTTCCAACATCTTACTAATGTCTGCATTGATTAGGTCCCTGGTAGTCAGTACTGTCTCTTGTTCTTTTTTTGAGGTGAGGTTTTCCATTTTGTCATTTTGTCCAGAGAAGAATAAATGAACAAGAGAACAAAATGCTATAAGGGTAACAACAACCCCAGAAAAATATACACTTAATTAATCAGAAGAGCCCCACAAATGGGGGGAGAAGAAAGGAAAAAAAAAAAATATATATATATATATATATATGTGTGTGTATATATATTCTGGTGAACAGAACAGAGCCACACACTAGATTTTGGGTGTATTTTGTTAAGTTAGAAGAAACTGCCTCCCAAAACTCTAAAGAAAGAAAACTTACATATATAAAATTAAGGGTAAATATGATGAAGGAATGGAATATGATGCAAAGATGAAAATTAAAAAAGATGTTTTAAAAGGAATTGATAAGATAAGAAGTTGGTTGAAAAAAGAAAGAAAAAAAATTTTTTTTAAGTCAGGGGAGAGAATGCGATCAGGCAGGAGACTAGAACAAAGCCATACACTAGATTTAGAGTATATTTTGCTGTTTTAGAAGAAACAGTATCCCAAAATTTTAAAGAAGGAAGAACTTACATTTATACAAAAAATAAGTTTAAATACAATGAAGATACAGAATATGACTAAAAAGGAAAATTTTAAAAGATTTTATAAAAAGGTATTGATAAGATGGTTAAAATGGGAAAGAAGAAAAATTAAAAAAAAAAAGAAAATTAAAATATTAACTCTGAAAGACTAAAGAATCATAGCGGGAAAGCCATGAATTCTATTTGCTGTATTCCCCTAGTGCTGGAGTTTTGCAGTTCTCATTGATCAGTAAACTTGGTCTTGGCTGGATGTTCTTGTTGATCTTCTGGGGGAGGAGCCTGTTGCAGTGATTCTCAAATATTTTTTTGCCTGAGGCGTAATTGCACTGCCCTTGTCAGGGGCCAGTCTAAGTAATCTGCTCAGGTTCGCTCTTGGTAGCTTTTGTTCCCTGAACTCTTTCTTTACAGCTTTGGAGGACAAGAATGAAGAGGCAGCTTCCCAATCTCCATCCCCGTAGGAGCCCAGAGCTTGGGGCCCCACTTCTCAGTGCACCATCAGAGAAAAGTAGTCAATCCCTCCTGTCTCCCTGGTCTCCAGCCTCGCTCCATGCTCACCGGGACTGTGACCAAGCATTTCTATCTCTGGTGCACAGGCCCATTTGGAGACCCCAAACCCAGCAGATTCCTGCAGCATGCTCCCACACTGCTCCTCCTGCAGGAGGAAGGAAGGCGTCTCCGCAGATCTGCCACTTGTGGGGTCCCTGCTCGAAGAGCAGTGGCCCAGGAGTGCCTCAGATCACAGTGAAGGTAACCCTGAGCTGAGAGCCCACTGCTCAGCTCTATAGCTTCCCTGCTCCAATACCTGGGAACTCTGCCACCTTCAGACACCCCTGGTCTTTCTGTGACCCAAAGAGTCCTAAGACCACACTGTCCCTGCGAGGGCTCCACCCCTGCTTAGCCTCTGGAGTGACGTCCCTCATTGGGGCAGACTTCTAACAGTTCTGATTTTGTGCTCCACTGCTCTCTCACTTGCCAGGAAACAGCTGACAGAGTCTGCTCCCTCCTCCCATCCCCACGGTCTATCATCCCATTTATCACCTCAGAATCACTTCTTCACACATCCTACCTTCCAGAAAGTGGTCACTTTTCTGTTCACAGATCTGCTGCTATTCTTTTCTCTGATCTCCTGTTGAGTTTGTAGGTGTTCAGAATGGTTTGCTAACTATCTAGCTGAACTCCAGGGACCAGAGGAAATGTAGGTCTCTTACTCCTCCTCCATCTTGCACCTCCCCCTTGAATTTTTTTTTTATATTGTTGGATTGGGTTTGCTAATATTTTGTTGAGGATTTTTGCATCAATTCATCAGGATTGGCCTTTTTTTTTTTTTTTTCCTTTTGTGTAGTGTCTTTATCCGTTTTTCTTTTCAGGGTAATGCTGGCCTCATAGAACTAATTTGGAACCTAATTCCTCCTCTATTTTTTGGAATAGTTTGAGGAAAAATATGTATCAACTCTTCTTTAAATGTTTGGTAGAATTCACCTGTGAAACCATCTGTTCCTGGACTTTTGTTTGTTGGCAGTTTTTTATTACTGCTTCAGTTTCATTGTTAGTGATTCATCTGTCCAAGTTGGTTTTTTTGTTTGTTTGTTTTGTTTTGTTTTGTTTTATTCCTAATTCAGTTCGAGGAAGTTAAATGTTTTTAGGAATTTATCCATTTCTTCTAGGTTGTCCAATATGTAGTCATACAGTTTTTCATTATATTCTCTTGTAATCCTTTTTATTGTGTGGTGTCAGTTGTTATTTCTCCTTCTTCATTTCTGATTTTATTTATTTGTGCTATCTTCTTTTTCTGATAAATCTGTCTAAAAGTTTATCAAGTTCAATGATCTCTTCAAAGAATAAGCTCCTGGTTTCATTGATTTGTTCTATTGGGTTTTTTTTATTATTTTTTCTGTTTCATTTATTTCTGTTTTAATCCTTATTATTCCCTTCCTTCTACTGACTCTGGACTTGATTGGTGCTTTTCCTAACTGTAAAGTTAGGTTGTTTGAGATTCTTCTTGCTTCCTGAGGTAGGCCTGTATTGTCTTAATCTTTCATCTTCGTATAGCTTTTGCTGCATTCGAATGATTTTGGACTGTTTGTGTTTTCATTCCAATTTGTTTCCATATATGATTTTTAATTTCCTCTTTGATTTCTTAGTTGGCCTATTCATTGTTTAGTGCCATGTTTTTTAATGTCTCCATGTATTTGTGTTCTTTCCATGTCTTTTTCTTGTGATTGATTTCTAATTTCATACCATTGTGGTCAAAAATATGCATGATAGTATTTTAATCTTTTTAAATTTATTGAGACTTAATTTGCAGCCTAACATGATCTAATTTGTAGAATGTTCCATGTGTGCTTGAAAAGAATCTGGATTCTGCTGTTTTGGGTGAAATATTTTGAATATATCTGTTAGGCACATCTGGTCCAATGTGTCATTCAAACGTTTCCTTCTTGATTTTCTGTCTGTATGATCTATCTGCTGATGTAAGTCAAGTGTTAAAAGTCCCCCCAATATTACTGAATTACTGTCAGTTTCTTTCTTTATGTCTATTAATGGTTTCTTTATGTATTTAGATGCTCCCATGTTGAGCACATAAATATTTACAATTGTTATTCCCTCTTCTTGGATTGTTCTCTATCATGAAGTTGTGTCCTTGTTAGTCTCTTGTTATAGTCTTTGTTTTAAAGTCCATTTTGCATGGTTGGTAGGAATTCAAGTTGGTGCAGTTACTTTGGAAAACAGTGTAGAGATTCCTTAAGAAATTAAAAATAGAGCTACCCGGGATGCCTGGGTGGCTCAGTTGGTTAAACGGCTGCCTTCAGCTCAGGTCATGATCCCAGCATCCTGGGATCGAGTCCCACATCGGGCTCCTTGCTCGGCAGGGAGCCTGCTTCTCCCTCTGCCTCTGCCTGCCACTCTGTCTGCTTGTGCTCACTCTCTCTCTCTCCCTCTCTCTCTGACAAATAAATAAATTTACAAAATTAAAAAAATTAAAAAAAAATAGAGCTACCCCTACCCTATGACCCTGCAATTGCACTACTGGGTATTTACCCCAAAGATACTATGTAATAAAAAGAAGGGCCATCTGTACCCCAATGATCATAGCAGCAATGGCTACAGTCACCAAACTGTGGAAATAACCAAGATGTCCTTCAATGGATGAATGGATAAAGAAGATATGGTTCATATATACAATGGAGTATTATGCCTCCATCAGAAAGGATGAATACCCAACTTTTGTATCCACATGGACAGGACTGGAAGAGATTATGCTGCGTGAAATAAATCAAGCAGAGAGAGTCAATTATCATATGGTTTCACTTACTTGTGGAGCATAAGGAATAACATGGAAGACACTGGGAGATGGAAAGGAGAAGTGAGTTGGGGGAAACTGGAGGGGGAGACAAACCATGAGAGACTATGGACTCTGAGAAACAAACCAAGGGTTTTGGAGGGGAGGGGGTGGTGGGATGGGTGAGCCTGTTGGTGGGTATTAGGGAGGGCATGTATTGCATGGAGCACTGGGTGTGGTGCATAAACAATGAATGTTGAAACACTGAAAAAAAATAAAATTTTAAAAATGGGGAAAAAAATAAAGTCCATTTTGTCCAATATAAGTATTGCTACCCCTGCTTTCTTTTAATTTCCATTTGCATGGTAAATGTTTTCCATTTCTTCACTCTCAGTCTGCATGGTCTTTAGGTATGAAATCAATATCCTGGTGTTTTTTTGGTTGATTGGTTGGTTTTTTCCGCATTCATTCAATCACCCTGTGGGTTGATTGGAGCATTTAGTCCTAATACATTTAAAGTAATTATTGCTAGGTAAGTACTTACTGACATTTTGTTACTTGTTTTATGGTTGTTTTTGTTCTTCTCTGTTCTTTTTTTCTCCTGCTCTCTTCCCTTGTGGTTTGATGGCTTTCTATAGTGATATGCTTGGATTCCTTTCTCTCTATTTTTTGCCTATTACAGTATAGCATCTTCTTTATCCATTTACCTATCAGAGGACAAGTGGGTTTTTTTCTGTATCACGGCCATTGTAAATAGTGCTGCAATAAACATAGGGTGGCATACATCTTTTTAAATTAGTTTTTTCAATTTATTTGGGTAAATACCCAGTAGTGGAATTACTGGATCATATGGTAATTCTATTTTTAATTTTTTGAGGAAACTCCATACTGTTTTCTACAGTGGGTATACCAGTTAACATTCCCATCAGCAGTGCATGAGGGTTCCTTTTTTTCTACATCCTTACCAAAATTTGTTATTTCTTGTCTTTTGATTCCAGTCATTCTGACAGATGTAAAGTGATATCTCATTCTGATTTTAACTTGCATTTCCCCCATGATTAGTGATGTTGAACATCTTTCCATGTGTTTGCCATCTGTATGTCTTCTTTGGAAAAATGTCTATTCATGTCTTCTGCCCAGTTTTTAATTGGATTATTTGTGGTTGGAGAGATTTGGTGTTGATTTGTAGAATGTCTTTGTATATTTTGGATAGTAACCCCTTATTGGATATATCATTTGCAAATATCTTCTCCCATTCAGTAGGTTGCCTTTTCAGTTTGTCAATTTTTTGTTATTTTTTTTAAGCTTTCCAAATTCTTTAAGAGATCTAATCATTCCAGGAATGGGGGGATCATAATTTTAAAGATGCACTTCAGCATTGATGATTTACCATTCTAATAGTCCTTCCTTCCTTAAGATGAGAGTAATAAGTCTCAAAAACACTGAAAGAATTGCTCAAGATCCCACAACTTATAAATTCTCAGAGAACAAAAATTATATCTGCTTTGTTCATTGTTGTTTCCCCTTCAACTATCACACATAGTCAGTGTTCCAGAAAGGTTTTTCAGTTGAGTGACTGAAGGCCTAGATCAAAGAATGAGGCAATCCCAGAACAAGAGCCCAAGACCCTTGATTAATCAAAACAACAGTCTGAAAGAGGTACACATTCCCTTTCATTCTAAAATGAAATCAAACCCATCAATCATCTGTTTCCATCTCTGTACCCCACTACTGCAGTGCAGGTTAGAGAGAAGCAGTGAGCCTGTAGTCCAGGGAGAATTCTAAGCCACAACTCCTGCAGACATTTTGCTGAGCATGCACATTGCAGGAAAAACTCTCAGCAGGTGAACTGATGAAGACTGTGCATGAAACATAAACTGAAGAAACTGAGGAATTGCTATAACTGATACAAAAGTCAAGCTTCAGAATAAGTCATATTGCCAAGGACACCATGGCACATACAGATTCAGCTTAGTGAGGCAGAGGAGGCTTGGGAAAGGACAAAGGCAATTTCCCCACTGTTTCCAAGAATTCCCCAATCATCAGATGCTGGCTTGGTAAAGTTTCATTTAACCTCTGGTCAAATATGTAAGCTATTGTGGCCTAAGGTAATATGTTTCTTAGTTTTTATTTATAGAATCCTGGGCATTTGTGCTGTATAGGCTGAACTGTTACTCTCCCAAAATTCGTACTGAAGCCCTAATCTTCAGTGTTGCTGTATATAGAGATAGGGTCCTTACAGAGTTAAGGTAGAATGAGGTCAGAAAGGTAGGGCCCTAATTCAATTGGAATGGTGTCCTTTTAAGATGAGGAAAAGACACCAGAGATCTCTTCTTCCCATATGGACAGATTAAAGGCCTTGTGAGGACACAGCAAGAAGGCAGCCTTTCTGTAAGCCAAGAAGAGACACTACCAAAACCAGCCCTGCTGGCACCTCACTCTTAAACTTATAGTCTCCAGAACTGTGAGAAGGTAAATATGTGGCTCTTAAGCCCCCATTCTATGGTATTTTGTTATAGCAGCCTGAGCTAAGACATGTGCCATCCTCAAAACTAGGTGCTCTATTGAAGGCTTTCTCCTTATATACAGTAGTCAGTCCATTTTTGAAAAGCAGAGTTTCTAGCACTATGTCATTTCATTTTTTCTGAAATATTCTTTGAAGAGAATGTAAATGAGAATGCTTATCTTAAACAAGCATTAGGAAAATTAATTTTTGTTGGAAAAAATCTATATAGTGGGATGTGCAATATTCATGACTGTGTAAAAACATGTTTGCATTAAATCTGTACTTCTGTCTGCCTACACAAGTGACTACATCAATGCATTACAATTTTAAATCAAAGTCTTGCAACTCAAAAAATTAAATTACCACCAAAGTGCGGAGGAACCATTTTTCTGTGGTGTGAGGATGGAGCTAAATATGTCTCCATGATGTCTGCACATTTTAAGCAGAATCACATAAAAAATAAGAAAACACTGGAGGATAAATAATATGGCATGCCTCATCTAGACCTCTCTTTTACTGTTCGGGGAAAAAATGACATTTCCCCAGAAGCCCTTTGTAAAGAAGTTAAAGTTAGAGATGAGGGAAAAAAATAAAGCCAGTGTGATCAGTAATTAAAATCAGGGAAGACTGGGTGATTTGAAGCAACAAAGCTATAAAATCCTGCTGAAATGTGAAAGCTTAAGCAATATGAGCAAATCTTGGGCTATCATTTCCCAAGGTCTCGTGGTTTCTCATATGAAATTCTTGTCTGGGATAAGAAAAAATTCAGCACTTTATAAAAACATCATTGTGGAAAGTCCTCCAAGATTAACCCCATCACTACCATGGACAGACATTACTGCAGTCTCCACCTATTTGTCTGGAGGAAAGTTTAGTCTGGGGAGAAATCAAGGTAAGAGAGAGTCCCTGCCCTCGTGAAACAGATGCCTAGCTGAGCAAGGCAGGACAATCACCCAGACAACCACAATAAGGACAACAACAGCAGGAAGGCTCACATCTGGCCTCTTTGCACAGCCTAACATTTTCACATTAGATTCTCTTCTTATGCTATTAGTTTAGACTCGTTGGCATGTACCACATAATTACAAAACTCTGTTTTTGTGACTGAATTCTCTATTTCTTGTTAAATTTTTTAATTCCGATCCATCCCTACAATGCACCTTTAAAAGTTCTGCACACCACAGTTCCTCTATAAATGCTTGTTAACTATTTACATAGCCAGGTGAGGAGCTTTTTTGCTCTCTACTCTGTTTTTGTTTTATTGCTTTTTTTGTTGTTGTTGTTGTTGCTTTTGTTGCCTTTCCTTTTGTTGTCAAATCAAAAAAAAAAAAAAAAAAAAAAAAGTCATTGCCAACACCAGTGTCAGAGAGCTTATCCTCTCTGTTTTTTTCTAGGAGTTCTATGGTTCCAGGTCTTGTATTCAAGTTTTTTCTCCATTCTGAATTGATTTTTGTATATGGTATATGATAGGGACCCAAATTCATTCTCTTGCATGTGGCTGTCCAGTTTCCCAAACACCATTTATTGAAGAGATTATCCTTTATCCACTGGATATTTTTGTCCCTTTTGTCGTAAATTAAGTAATCATATAGTTTTTGGTTTATTTCTGGACTCTCTATTCTGTTCTATTGATCTATGGGTCATTTTTATGCCTATATCATGCTGTTTTAATTACTACAGCTTTGTAGTACAGCTGGAAACTAGGAAGTGTGATGCCTCCTGCTTTGTTCTTCTTTCTCAAGATGTTCAGCTATTCAGGATCTTTTGTGGCTCCATACAAATTTTAGGATTGTTTGTTCTTCTGTGAAAAATGCTTTTGGAATTTTGATAGAGTTTATAGTGAATCTGCAGATTGCTTTGTGTAGCATGGACATTTTAGCAATATTAATTTTTTTCCAATCTACAAGCATAGGATATATTTCCAATTTTAAAGGTGTCTTCTTTGATTTCTTTCATCAGTGTTTTGTAATTTTCAGCATGCATATCTTTCACCACCTTGGTTAAATTTATCCTTAGGTATTTTGTTCTTTTTGATGCAAATGAAACTTTTTTTTTAATTTCTCTTTTTGATAGTTTGTTACTAGTGTATAGAAATACAACAGATTTCTGAATATTGATTTGTCCTGCAACTTTGAATTTATTAGCTCTAACAGTTTTTTGGTAGAGTCTTTTGTACTTTGCACATATAATATCATGTCATCCGCAGGGAAAGGAAAATTTACTTCTTTTCCAATTTGGATGTCTCTTATTTTTCTTGTATGATTGTTCTGGGTAGGGCTTCCATCACTGTGTTGAATAAAAGGAGCTAGAGTGGGTATCTTTGGCTTGTTCATGGTGTTAAGAAAAAGCTTTCAGTTTTTCACCACTGAATTTTAGCTATATGGTCTTTATTATGTCTTTATTACGTTAGCTATATGGTCTTTATTATGTTCCCAGTTTGTTGAAAGTTTTTATCATAAATGAATTTTGAATTTTGTCTAATGCTTTTTCTATATTTGTTGAGATAACCATATGATTTTCATCATTTGTTCTGCTAATGCTGATGTGGTGTATCACACAGATGGTTCAGGTGTTGAACCACCCTTACATCCCTGGAATAAATTCCACTTGATCATGGCATGTAATCCCTTTAACGTACTTTAAGTTTGGTTTGTTAATATTTTGTTGAGGATATTTTCATCTGTGTTCATGAAGCATATAAAGCTGTTATTTTCTTGTACTGTCCCTGTGTGGTTTCAGTATTAGGGAAATGCTAGCTTCATAAAATGAGTTTGAAGTTGTTTCATTCTGTTTTGTTTTGGTTTGATTTTTTTTGTAAGAGTTGAGGAGAATTGATATTACTTCTTCTCTAAATGTTTGGTGGAATTCACCAATGAAGACATCTGATCCTGGGCTTTTCTTTGTTGGGAGGTTTTTGATTACTGATTTAATTCCCTTATTCATAATAGCCTAGATATGGAACCAACCTAACATCTATCAATGAATGAATGGATAAAGTAGATGTGGTCTATACATACCACAGAATATTAGTCAGTCATGAGAATGAAGGAAATTCTGCAACTTGTTAGATATATTAATAGGCCTCAAAGGCATTATGCTAAGTGAGATAAGCCAGACAGAGAAAAAGAAATATTGTGTGGTATCACTTACATGTGGAATCTAAAATACATAAATAAAAAGTCAAATTAATACAAACAGAGAACAGAAGAATGGTTAGTCAGGCCCAGGGAATGTGGGAGGGTGTGGGCAAAGGAAAAACTGGGAGAGGTTGGTTAAAACAGTACAAACTTAATGCTTACGATGAATAAGATCTGAGGATCTATTTAATCTAAAACATTGTGACTATAGTCTATACCAATACATGGTATAATTGAAATCTGGTAAAGGAGTAGAACTTAAATGTTTTTATATATATTATATGTATATAGTATATTTATATGTATACTTATATATTATGTTTGTATATTAAAATATACATAATATATTAATTATATACATATGTATATAAAATACGTGAGGTGATTTATTAACTGAATGGGGGAAAATCCCTTCATAATGTGTGTATATCAAATCACCATGATGTACACTTTAAATATCTTATATAAATTTATTTGTCAGTTACACCTCAACAAAGCTGAAATAAATAGGTGACTCAGGTTATATAACATGAACTCAATAAGGCCTCAGTGTAAACATAGCAAAAGTAAAAAAAAAAAAATTAATAGACTAACAAAACAGTAGACTCTGCCTGACAAAGAGACTCCATAACTTACAAAAAAGTTTTATAGTTTTATATTTTAAAGTCAGGTTCCACTGGTGTACTAGAAATGAATATAATGTCAAAAAAGTAATCAGCAAATTCATTAGGCACATTTCTCAGTGTAAAATAATATTCACAGAATGACATATCCATTTCTCCCCACCCTGTTGTTTCCAACAACGTTTGAGCTAGAATTTTGCACATGAAATTAACCCACTCAGGTGGGGCAGCGGTGGGAATCCTCACTGTTGTTGAATTTGGAAGGGTCTGGCTGTGCTGCTAGTTGCTGGTAGTTTTGTTCACCTAATGACCAAGAAAGAGAAGGCTTCTGTTGTTGTTGTTGTTGTTGTTGTTGTTTTTAGAATCCCCAAACAGAGTCAAGAATCCAGAAGCATATTTAATTTTTCCAGCAATAGTTGTTCTGTTAGTACTACCCTAGAGACCCTAAGGGGAAACATGCCCGTGGCTGCCAGCTGCAACCGCGCTATCACCGGCTGACCCACCACCACCTGATTTTCAATGTGCTTATTCAAAATCCCTGATTTTAGTCTGTTTGCTGGTTGCTTTAAACTGATAGCATGATTACAGGAAAATTGGAAACCTCTGAAATAATCCAGCCTCTCTAGGAGGGTGGTTCAAGAGATACATGTGTTCAGTAGAAGACCATGCTATTCAATAAATACTCCCCAGATGTGCCCAGAGTCCCTACAGTCACTCCTTGCCCTCAGTTAGTGGGACAAGAGAGAGACACAGCAGGGGACTACATTTCCAGATGCAGTGGAATGCTTGAAAGAAGGCAGCTTTGGACAGAGGCACTGCTCTGACAGCTCTCAGCTCTCAGACTCTACGATTGCCAGTTTTCATTTCTCACACTCTCCTCTTTCCTTCTCCCTCCCAATATCCACTCCCTTCTTAACTGCCTTCAGAACATTCCCTTAGTCATCCTACTAGCCTACTCAAATCCAATACTTCCAAAAAGAAGTCATCAACTTTCCTCCTGGGTCTAGCTCCCCTTTCAAGTTCCCATCTCTAGCTGGGACACCAGTGCAGGCAGACACAAAACCAAGTGAAGAAAAGATATTGGAATTTACCAACCAAAAATTTAAAATAAGATTAATAAATATTTTAAGGAGTTGAGAAGACATTACCAATATGAAACAAAAACACAAAATTATAAAAATAACAAAAAGCAAAAGTGTGAGATAGTAGGATTACACCCCACAACCATGTGAGATGTGAGGTATAAGAGACGAAGATCCATCAGTGTAATATACCACATTCATGAACACTGAGCTGTGTGAAACTAATGTTTCTGTAAGCTAAAAAGTGATCAAATATTGGCAGTTCCATTTGGATCAACCTTTTTTTCCTTTGTTAATCAGAAAAGAAGTCCTGATGTATTTTTAATTGAAAACTTATGTCCATACAAAAACCTGCATGTGGATCTTTATAGCAGCTTTATTCATAATTGTCAAAATTTGGAAGAAAGGTGTTTTAAAAAATATTTTATTTATTTATTTTAGAGAAAGAGGGCGCAAGTAGGGGTAGGGGATGGGATAGAGGCGGAAGGAGAAGGACAGAATCCCAAGCTGCTCCATGCCCAGTGTGGAGCCTGACAGTGGGCTTGAACTCACAACCCTGAGATCATGACCTGAGTTGAAATCAGGAGTCAGACATTCAACCAACTGAGCCACCTAGCCACCCTGGAAGCAAGTTTTGAGAAGTCCTTCCATAAGTGAATGGTTAAATTGTTCTACATCTGACAAGGGGCTGTCATACAAAGAAATGGGCTGTTAAGGCATGAAAAGACATGGAGGAACTTTATTACTAAGGGAAAGGACCCTGAATGAAAAGGCAACATACTGTAATGTGTCCAACTATATGACATTCGAGGGGAGGAAAAAACCATGGAGAGTGAATTTTAGCAGTGAAAATACTCTGTGATATTGTAATGATGGATATATGTCATTATACATTTGTCCAAACCCGTGAAATGTACAACACCAGGGATGTTGCACTAAGGTAAACTATGGACTCTGGGTAGTTATAGTGTATCCGTGTAGGTTTACCAATTGGTGCACAGATGCACCAACATTGTGGGGATGTTGATAATGAGGGAACCTATACTTGTTTGGGGCAGGGTGTCTATTGGAAACTCTGTATCTCCCTCTCGATTTTGCTGTGAACCGAAAACTGCTTTAAAAAAAAAAAAAAAGCTATTAAATTTTTTAAAATGTAGATGCCAAAACCCTTAGGTAAAATTAATGAACTGAATACAACACTGTGTTTTTTTAAAAGGTAATGTGTCACAATCAATCATGGATTATCTAAGAATGCAAGCATGGCACAACATCAAAAAAAAAATCAATGTTATTTACCACATTGGTAGACTAAAGGAAGAGAAAAATCATACATCAACAATGCAGAAAAATCATATGGTAAAATCCACCATCTATGTATACTTTTTAAAAAGCTTAAAAAACTGGGGAAAGATAGGAATGTTATTTTCTCCAATAGGTCATATGAAGATTCTACAACAACTATCACATTTAATGAAAAAATTCTGATTATATTCCTTTAAAGACTAGTAACAAGACAAATATAAGTACTGTCATTTTTGCTGCTGAACACAGCACTAGAAACACTAACACCACTGGGGAAAAAACAGAGAGAGAGAGAGAGAGAGACAGTGAGAAGGAAGGAGGGAAGGAAGGATGAAAGGAAGGAAAAGAGATCTAAGAATATGAAGGAAAAAGCTAAAATTCATTGTTTGTAAATACTAATAAACACATTTATCTAGAAAAATTGAAGGAATCAATAGATCAGTTAGAACTCATAAGAGAGCTTAGTCATTTTGATGAACATGGAGATGCACTACTCAGATTCTCTTCAATGGAGAATTTGTTGCCCCTGCTACTGGGAGTGCCATCAGCACACAGCCCTCAGCTGTCAGCCGTGTGCAGGTTCCTCAGCTACAGAGAAATGCCTTGCTCAAGGTCAAGTCCTTCCTAGTGTATGGGCATAAAAGTACATAAGTAAGTAAAAAACAGGAGACACACCTTGCATAGACCAATTTGGAGAATGCATTATAAACTCTGAATGTGATTAACTTATCCCTCTGTACTTGATGTTAACTTAAATTTAGCTTGTACAAGGCCTCCCAACGAGTAGGTTGTATAGAGCCGGAATTTGAGCCAAGGTTTTCTGATTCCAGAGACTGAGTCTTAACTACAATGCCATACCAATAGGATAATTTCCCTCTACTATCATAAGATCACAAAATGTATACTTTTCCTGTTTCTGTATGTTTGTCGATTGCCGTCCCAATTCCTGGACACACAATAGCTCTCACTACACCCACATGTAACAACATTTTTACTTCTCTTACAAGACTGATCTCTCTATGAACTCTTCCCCAGTTTGCTCCAGACACTAATTTCATCCTATTCTAACCCCTCACAGCTCTCATTGTCTCTCTCATATATTTTAGCCTCTTTATTATTTTCATTTGAGCAATTCATAAAATACTCTCCTACATATCTCATACATATCTAGTAACTCCAGCACGGCTCATGTAGCCCCAAACCACAACCACTGGCAAAGGGCGATGTGTGAATTTTCCAGATTCTCACAAGGCCTGATATACAGTAGATGTCCAATCCTTCTTGATTTGAATTGATTACATAGTGTACATTAATTAGTCCTGCTGTCTGAAGACTGAAATTAAAGCAAAGGAAACAGAACTGTCAAACTCGTTCTGCTTGCCTTTCTCAAACAGATACTATTCTATAATCTCTTCTTTACCCTCATCATTCTTGACAATCCAATTTGACTCAGAATCTCTTCTCAAAAGTCAACCTCCAGATAAATATGCATCTATAAAGTCAGCCCAAGACTACCGAGAAGTGTTTACCCAGTGTAATCACGCATTCAGGCTGGACATTTTCTCATCCAAGGAAAAGAACACCGTCTTCCCCCTAGCGTTACCGGCATGACAGGACTACGCAACACCATCACAGCCCCTTCCCTCCTGCCACCTGCTTTTAACTGGATTTCAAGTAAGCCCACCCACTTCTTTTCACCTGCTGATTGATTTTCTGTTTCATATAAATGTACTACAAATTTGAAAACTGGTGAGTAAAGGTATAAACATTATGGTTACTATTTTAAAAAAGGATAGAGGGTTTAGCTGTCTTCATCTCCTCAACAGCCCATTGCAGTTGTTTCTGGCTTACGTGACCAAACACAGCAGCCAAGGGGAGGCTGCGGCTGCTGGTTCCTTTCTTCTTTGCTGAATTAGGAATCCAGCAGAAATTAGTGCCTTAAACACGACCATCTGTTCTCCTCCATGCAGTCCTTTTTCTAGACTTCGACAAGGGGTGATATGGGGATTCTAAGTCATGTCTAAATCCAATTCCTAGTATTTCAAATCTTATTCCTCTCAGCTGAGAGTGTATTCATGGAATTAGAGCCAACGTGAGAGAGGAAATTAACTAATGTTGGTTCCCTATTAACTTTCTAGATGTCTTTGGTAGATTAAATCAACTTTGAAAAAAAAAAGTCCCATGGTATTTCAGCTATGAGAGGAGTTAAATGGCCATGGGCTGAGGCAAGTAAATAGTGTTTACATTTACATGACAATCCTTCATTCCTTCCTTTGTTCTCCAAACCCTTGAAGCATATCATATTGAGACAAGGGTCAGATTATCAGCCTAAATCTTCTGGCATATGGATTATTTCTGGTTGAGTTTTGACTAGCAACAGAAAACACAGCCAGCATACTCCATCTAGTTATTCTCTTGTGAAATCTCAACATCACCTTCCATGATCATCCATTTATTTACCCTCCTGTCCTTATTTACAGGACTGTGCCTCCTGAGTCATTGGCCAGAGTTCACTCAGCTAGTTTTCTTCAGCCTGGCATTTCCTGATCTTCTTTTGGCTTTCATATGTCTAATGGCACTCTCCTCCCTTGAGGGTCTGGGCCCTAACATAGATGCACAAAAACACAGGTCACGCTAACAGAAGAAAACTGAAATTGCATTTTACCGAAGGCTATTCCACACCCAAGAATGAGTAAGTAGAATATACTTTTGAAATCTGTTTCAAAGATTACAGAATAGAAATTTAAAGTTTGTTTCTGAGTATAAAAGTAAGTTAACATTCCCAAAGTGGTTTCACAAGAGAATTTTTTTGAATTGTTTGAACACTAATGGATGAACATACATTAGCTTTGAAATGATGACAAATTTACGATACCTTATCTATAAAATGCAAGGATAGAACATGACCATTTTTAATGTCCCAATCAAAGTTAACACTGTGATCCATGATATAGAGAATTTGAAAATGCTATGGCAAATTTAGAGCATTAAATGCTTATCTTAAAAAGGAAGAAAGGTTTCAAATCAAGGACTGCAACTTCTACTTTATAAAATTAGAAAAGGATGGACTATCTGGGTGGTGCAGTCAGTTAAGCCTCCAACTCTTGGTTTCAGCTCAGTTTGTGATCTCAGGGTCATGAGATCAAAACCTGCACTGCGCTCCATGCTCAGCATGGAGTCTGCTTGAGATTCTCTCTACCTCTCCCTCTCCCTCTGCCCTTCCCGCTTGTGTTCTTGCTCTCTCTCTCTTTCAAATAAATACATAAATCTTTAAAAAAAAAAAAAAAACAAACACTAGAGGGGCGCCTGGGTGGCTCAGGGGGTTAAAGCCTCTGCCTTTGGCTCAGGTCATGATCCCAGGTTCCTGGGATTGAGCCCTGCATCGGGCTCTCTGCTCAGCGGGGAGCCTGCTTCCCCCCACCCTCTCTCTCTGCCTGCCTCTATGCCTACTTGGGATCTCTCTGTCTCTGTGTGTCAAATAAATAAATAAAATCTTTTTAAAAAAATGAAAATCAAGAAAGAAGAAAATAGAAAGAAAATGGAGAAAAATCAATGTAAGCAAAGGCTATTTTTTGAAATGACCAATAAAATTGATAAGACTCTAGTCAGACTGATCAGCCAAAAAAGAGATAAAAGACACAAATCACCAATATCAAGAATGAGAGAAGTAACATCATTACAGATTCTACAGATACTAAACTAATAAGAAAATATTATGAACATTATGGCAATTAATTCTACAATTTAGGTAAAATAAAAAAAGTTCCTTGAGAAATACAAACTACCAAAGCTAACTCAAGAAGAAATAACCCAAAATAACCAAGAAGAAATAACCCAAAAATAGCATATTAAAGACACTGAAATTATAGTTAAAAACCCTCCCACAAAGGAAATACCACACTCAGATGGTTGCACTGGTAAACTGTACCAAACATTTAAGGAAAAAAGAATGTCAACTGTACACAAACTCTTCCAGAATATTGAAGAGCAGGGAATATTTTTCAACTCCTTCTGTGAAGCCAGCATTACTCTGATACCAAAACAAAAAATGTTACAAGGAAAGAAAACTGGATTAGTATTCCTCATAAACAAAGATGTTAAGAATTCTTGACAAATTTTTAGCAAAGCAAATGCAACAATGTATAAAATAGATAATACATTATGAATAAGTAATTTACACCAGGAATGCAAAGTAGGTTTCATATGTGAAAATCAATCAATGGAATTCACCAAGCCTTTAAAAAGTAAATAAGAAAAAGGAGAGAGAAAAAGAATAAAACTCATATGAACATCACAATAGATGCAGAGAAGACACTTGAGAAAATCCAACATCAATTCCTGAAAAAAATTTTAGCGTGCTTGGAATAGAAGGAAACTTCCCCAATTTGATAAAAAGGCCAAAGCTACCATTATATTTAATGGTGAGAAAAACTGAATGTTTTCCTCATGATGTATTAGGCAAGGATGTCCACTCTCACTTCTGGCAATATTGCACTAAAGATTCTAACCAGTGGAACAAAGTGAGAAAAAGAAACAAAATGCACCCAGATTATAAGGTGAAAGCTAAATACACAAATGGACAATGGCCAGACTACATGTAAAGATGAGTCTCTGACACATAATAGTAGTAACCAGTTATGAAAGTCAACCTACTATCTGCAGTAACTGGTCCAGAAAGTCAAAATTCTATTTGTACAAACTAGTATAAGAAGCCAAACAGTAATGCCTGTAGCAATAGCCCAAAAATGTCAGAATGTGATTAATAATTGAAGCTTCCCTAATAGTTTCCCCTGTTTTCAGCTTAGGATCAACTGAAGAAAGACAAATGTCAGTTCCAAGCCAATCACAGGAAAGCCCGCTTCTGGTTAACCCACCTATAGCTTCCCATTGCCAAGAGCCTCCAGTCAGGGCATACCTGAATCCTTACCTTTTTTCAACTCTAAAGCTTTCCCACTCCTCTGTCTGCCTTTGAGCCTCTGCCAAATGCAAGTGATGATGACTGACTCCCTAATTATAGCAACCTATGAATAAATAGCCTTTGCTTGTTCTCATTTGAGTGGTCTTCATTTATTTCTGCATAATGAAGAAATAAAAATGTTTTTACCACAAACAACATGATTGTATGTGTAAGGAATACAACAGAATCTTTTTTTCAAAAGCTCCTAGAACTAATCACTGAGTTAATAATGTTTCAGGATACAAGACTGATATTTAAAAATCACTTCAAGGGGAGCCTGGGTGGCTCACACTGCTAAGCGTCTGCCTTCAGCTCAGGTCATGATCTCTAGGTCCTGGGTTTGAGCCCCATGTTGGGCTCCCAGCTCAGTGGAGAGGCTGTTTCTCCCTCTCCCTCTGCCTCTCCCCCTGCTCATGCTCTCTCTGTCTGTCTCTGTAGCTCTCTCAAATGAATTAAAAAAAAAAAACAAACAAAACAAAAAAAAACACTTCCATATGTGCTACAACTAAAAAACCAAGGATTATTTTTTTTAATTCATTATCTATAACAGACCAAAATATGAAATAGTTGGGATAAATCTGACAAAATACGTGCAAGACCATACACTAAAAATTGTGATATCATATTGAAAGAAATTAAAGAAGACAAATAAACCAAGAGATGTACCGTGCTCATAAGTTATAATACTCAACTCTGTTAAGATGTCAGTCCTGTAAGTTCTCTGCAGATTCAGTGCAATTCCAGGCAAAATCTGTGCAGTCTTTTTATTTGTAAAAGCTGTTGAACTGATCATAAAATTCATACAAATTGCAGTGTACTTAGAATAGTCAAAACAATTTTGAAAACAAAGGACAGAGTTAGAGGACTTACACTGCCCTACCAAGATTTATCATAAAACTACAGCAATCAAGAGAATGTGCTTTTGGTACCAATATAAAAAAAAATAGATCAATGGGACAGAATGGACTGGTAGAAATAAACACACACACGGGAAAGTGATTTTTGACAAAGATACAAAAGCAATCAATAGAAAAGGGATGGTCTTTTCTATTGGAAAATAGAGATGTCCATAGGCAAGAAAACAAAAAAGAGAGAAAAAAGAAGACTTTGATCCATACTTAACGCCACATTAAAGCATGGACTCAGATGGATCATAGATCTAACTGTGAAATCTAATATAATAAAAGTTCTGGGGGAAAAAAAGTAGAAAATGTTGAAACCATGGATTAGGCAAAGATTTTATACACAGGACACAAAAGGACAATCCATAGGATATGAACAGGATCAATTAATTAAATCTGGACTTAACTGGAATTAAGAAGTACTGCTTTCACCAAAGACGCAGTTAAGAAGCAAAGACTTTGAACAGACATTTCTCCAAATGTCAGATAAGCACAGGAAAAGATGCCCAGTTGACACCATTTGCCACTGGGAAAAATGCCACGAGGAAACCACGAGAAAAGACCACTGCAGAGCTAATAGAATGCTAAAATTACAATGACTGTCCATAGTAGGGTCCACAAAGATTTGGAGTGACTGAAACTTTCCTTTGCTGCCGGTGGGAATGCAAAATGGTACAACAACTTGGGGAAACAGTTTGGGAATTTCTTAAAAAGTGAAACACGCACCCCACCATGTTAGTTTGTCAAGGCTGCCAGAACCACTATCCCCGAATGGATGGTTTAAACACCACACATTTATATTTCCCCACAATTCCAGAAACTAGAACCTCAAGACTGACACGTTGGCAGCTTTGATTTCTTCTGAGGCCTCTCTCCTTGGCTTATAGAAGGCTGCCCTCTCCCTCTGTCCTCACATGGTCATCCCTCTGTCTACACCGTCTATGTCCTAATCTCCTATTCTTATAAAGACACCCATCATATTAGATTAGGACCCACTCTAATGATACCACTTTAACTTAATGACCTCTTCAAAGGCCCTCTCTACAAATACATTTTAAGGTACAGGGGGTTAAGACTTGAACCTATAAGTTTTAGGAAGACACAGTTCAGCCCATAACACCTACCATATGATCAAACCATTCTACTCCTAGGTATTTACCCAATAGCATTGGAGCATATGTCCATACAGAGACATGTACATGAAGTTCATAGCAGCTTTATTAATATATATTTATTATTTATTATATATTTATGATTATAGCTATAATTATTATATATTTATGATTATAGCTAAAAACTAGAAACAACCCAAATGTCCATCAGCAGGGAAATGTATAAACAAATATATTCATACTGTGGGATATTATTTAGAAATTAAAAAGACCAAACTTTTGATACTCATAATATGTGAATCTAAAGTGAAAGAAGGGAGAGGGAAAAGATTATGTATGATTTGAATACATTTATATAAAATGTGAACCACTGCATTGTCACAGAGCAGATCAGTTCGTTCCTGATACAGCTGAGGGGAGGGAGAGTCAGAAAGAAGGAATTTTAAAGAGACACAGTAAACTTTTGAGACACAGAGCTTTGGTCTCAACCTTAACTGTGCTAATGGTTTCACAGGTATATATATATGCCCAAGTTTATCAAAGCATACATTTTTAAAATAAACATTTTAATGTATATTATTTATACTTCAATAAAATTGTTGAGAACAGTGATTCCCGTGTCCGGCAAATAATGACAGACCTTTATTAGAATGGTCCTCAAGTGATTACCAGTGAAAACAGCATGAGGAATGTTTAGGCCCTCCAAGCACTGATTGAATAAATGTCAAACCATGCTACCTTCCTGGGAAAGGCGAGGTGTATGCTGGGCGTGCTTGCCCCAGCAAATCTACTTTCCCCCTACCCCCGCCATTCTGGGGTCCTCAGGATGCTGATCTGTATAAACTTCTCCCGCCAGGCTTCTTGCCCTCTGGCCTTTGCTTAGGTTCAGTCCTCGGGTGGCATGCAAGCAGGACAGTTTCATGGGTATGTGTCCTGAGTATAGTGCTTTAATAGAAAATGTGAGCTATAGTAAGGCCAAAAGATCAGGAGACAATGGCTTTTGAAAGATAGTCTATCACTCACAGTTCCCAAGGGGAGAGGGCACATTACACTAAGGAGGTACTTTGGGGGTTTTGTGTGTGTGTGGATTAGGGAGCAATATCTTTAATCATTATAGCTTGAGATTTGACCATCTCTGCACCCTCACGCCCTCTCGGTGACCACCTGGATTCTTCTGGGTAGAAATGTAAGCAGACCACAGGGCCTTGAAGCCTGGGGTTTTGTGCCCTGACTTGCCGGCAACTCTTAGGCCAGGAAGCCTCGGGGAACCACACAAGGAATCACCCGGGCAGTCATGATGTAGAGGGAGGGGAACTGTGGGCAACAGACTTTACTGTGGTTTCCAGAGGAAGGACTGGTCTAGGCAGAGTTAGCAAGCCTGGGCTTGGTTTGTTTGACTAGTTTCAATATGCTCTGGGCCACAGAGGCTGTCCCCGCTTATCTGGTACCTGGCCCTGGGATGACTGACACAGGTGTGCACTGGCTGAGGGGAGAGCTCAACGAAGGAGGTAATCATGCGTGTGGACTCCAGGTTGGCTGGCTTGTATTTGAAAAATGGCTTCCTGAGGTCAGGGGTGGAGAGGAGGGAGGCAGGAGGCCAAGGCAAGGTGATTCAGGCATATTCCTCAGGTTGTCCAGAACAAGGCATTTCTAGTCTATACTGCAGAGCAAATGTTAAAGCATCAAGTTGATAGAAGCCATAAACATGGTCAACACAGTGCAACCCACACAGTCACAAAGGCCGTAACACTCGGAATGGCCTTGCACTTGGCTTAATACTCTGCTGTTGCCATCTTGAAATTCTTCATAAGTTTTGAACAACATCCCATGCACTGTATTGTGTAAGTGGTCCTGTGTGGAAGAGCAGAAGAGAAAGAATCTAGGGTCTCTATTCCTGCCTCCATACTACCTCCCTGCTAGGCCATGCTTTTCTAGTGCCTTCCTTGGTTCTGCCACCAAAAGCCATAGCTCCTGCCCCCTGGCCCTCTCCAGCTGCTCCAGAATCCCCAGGTTCCAAGGACCACCGAGCTTCTGCGTCTCCTGGAGTGGCAAACTGCTGTTGGAACCAGGGTAAGTTCACTACTCCACACTGGTTTTCCCTAAACTCTTATCTTGCCTTTATAAATCATCTTTTCAGGCAAACCTTCTGCGTGCCCCTGTCTCCAGCCTGGCTGGACCCTGCCAGAACACTGAGAGCAAATGAATGCACAAGGGGAGGAGCAAAGACCTACAAGATGACTGACAGAGACTCCAGGGAGAAGCACAGACTAGGCAGGTTCCAAAACCATACAGCGGAATTAAAGGTAGCGTGTAAACTAAAAGGCACTCGAGTTCCCGAGTTCCTCAGCCTATGAAAGCCCAGCCTTTGCAAAGCAGAAGTCAGAGTTTGAAAGCCAATAACCACAGATGTGACCCTGAGAGAGCAATGCATAATTTACAGAGTAATTTCAAATATACTAGCCCATCTCTCCTGATCCTCCAAGAACACAGAGGCTCAGAAAGGCTGAGCGGCCTGCCAAGGTTACACAGGTCCTTCACGGTAGCTCCGGCTGTCAGGACGTTTGTTCCCATCTCCCCCCTCCTACATCCAGGCCTCCTCAGTGAAAGCTTCTTGAAGGCAATGGCTAGTCAGAACTGTTCGTTGACTCTCCAGAGCTTAAAACAACACCCAGCACATAGAGGCTTTTAATATTTGGTGACCTGAGATCAGTGCACCTTGCAGGACACGGAGCAGTATGTCCCACAAGGGTTTTGTCTGCTTTAGAAGCCATAGAAGGCCGGGTCTGTGCCTTGGTGGCTATGGGCCATCTCATCTATCAGGTCACTGTAGGCATTGCTGGCTTAGCTGGGATAGTCACTGCATGGCTGAGGGCTGTCCTCTCCAGGGGGAGGAGGTGGCTTCCAAATGCAGTGGCATTGGGACACCTGGGTGGCTCAGTTGGTTAAGCAGCTGCCTTCGGCTCAGGTTATGATCCCAGCATCCTGGGATCGAGTCCCACATCGGGCTCCTTGCTCATCAGGGAGCCTGCTTCTCCCTCTGCCTCTGCAGGCCACTCTGTCTGCCTGCGCTCGCTCTCTCTCTCTCTCTCTCTGACAAATAAATAAATAAAATCTTTAAAAAAAAAAAAAATGCAGTGGCATTGCTGCCCAGCCGAGATGTTCAGTGAGCAGAGAGAAGGTTCTGCCTGGGAGGAGATGTCTTGGGCTGAGACAAGTCTGGATGGGCCCCGAGACAGAATATATCCTTTCTCTAATTTTATATTACTTTACCTATAATAAAAATCCTGTTCCACTTTTAATTTTCAATACTCCCGTATTCAAGCTCTATCCTATTAGCATGTATTATGTGCAACCACGTTAAACTGCTATCCTTGTAAGTGAAAAAAGTCAAATGTTGGGAATTTCTTATGGTTCAATTTTATGTTTATCTGATAATCAGGTAAAAAAAGTTTTGATTTAAAGAAAAAAAAACTAAAAACTTATGGCCATACCAAAAATCTGCACCCAGATGTTTACAGCAGCTTTATTCATAATTCTCAAAATTTGAAAGCAATCAAGATGTCCTTCAGCAGGTGAGTGGATAAGTAACCTGAGGTACATTCAGATGACCGACTATTTGTGCTAAAATGGAATGAGTTATCTAACTGTGCAAAGACATGCAGGAAAATTAGATACATATTACTAAGTAAAAAAGAAGAGAAAAGTCAGTGAGAACAGGTTACATACTGCACGATCCCACCTATATGATATTCGGAAAAGATATTATGGAAACAATAAAAAATTCAGTGGTTGCCAGTGGTAGAGGTGGAGTCCGGGATGAATGAGCCAAGCATAGAGGATTTTCAGGGCAGTGAAAGCACTCTGGATGGGATTATAATGATGGAGATACCTCCTTATATTTCGTCCAAAGCCACAAAATATGTAACACTATGAGAGAAACCTTCAGTAAACTAGAGACTTCAGGTGGTTATGATGTGTCAATGTAGGTTCATCCTGGGTTTAAAAACAAAAAGTCCTACTTTAATGAGTGATGTTGGCAACGGGGGGCGGGGGGGGTGTGCAAAGCGGTATATGGGAACTCTCTGTTCCTTCCTCTCCATTTTCTGGTAAACTTAAAAGTAGTCTTAAAAAAAAAAAAAAGACTGCAACATTTACTTTTTTCCTGCATCAGCCACATTCTCCTATCAATTTTAGCAATTCTAATATAATCTAAATATTAAAAACCTTACCATTAGCCTCCAAGATGTCTGTCAGTCTGTGAGTGGATAAACGGACTATGGCACATCCAGACAACAGAATATTACTCAGAGAAAACAAGAAACGAGCTGCCAAGCCATGAAAACACCTGGAGGAAATTTTAAATGCATATTGCTAAGAGAAAGAAGCCAATCTCAAATGACCACATCCTGTATGATTCCAACTCTCTGACATTCTGGAAAAAGCAGTGGATGCCCGGGCCTTAGGAGGACGGAGGGATAAACAGGTAGAGCAGAAGGGGTGTTTGGGGCACTGAGCTCCTCTGCGTGTGTGGTTCTATAACGTTGGAAACATCCTGAAAGACCACAGAATGTACACCACAAACAGGAAAGCCTCAGGTAAACGATGGACTTTCAGTGATAATGATGTGTCAGTGCACATTCACTGGCTGCAACAGAAGTACCATATGAATGCAAGATGAGGATCATAGGAGAAACTGTAAGGTAAGGGTTTGTATAGGAATTGTCTGTTCTCTGTTCTTTTTCTTTTTCTTTTTTTGGTAAACCCAAAAACTACTCTAAAAAAAAATAGTTAATTAAAAAAAGGGGGGGACGCCTGGGTGGCTAAGTTAAGCATCTGTCTTCTGCTCAGGTCATGATCCCTGAGACCTGGGATCAAGTCCCGCATCTAGCTCTTCGCTCAGCTGCTGCTTCTTCTCCCTCTACCTGCTGCTCCCCCTGCTTGTGTTCTCTCTCTCTGACAAATAAACAAGATCTAAAAAACAAACAAACAAACAAAAAACCTTGCCTTTCATCACCCAGCAGAGAGCTGGAGGACAAGGGAAGAGAGACGGGGATAGGCTGTGTGTTTCTGGAGGGGAGCAGCAGGCTCCGTGTCCGCTGAAGGGGCCCTCAAGGAGCACAGGCAAGTCCCAAAGACACGCTCCATCAATTTTCCAATCTGCCTAAGGCTGACCTTTCTTTCCTAATAGCACGACTTAACAACTGCCTTAAAATCCTTTTGCGAATTTGCTGCTTCCTTTCGAGCATTACGAATTTTCCATTTGGGGGTGTTTCCAAAGCTCTGATGATGTTTAATCTTATCTCCGAGTCATGCTTAAAAGTCCGACACTTGCAAACATTTCCAAGTAAAATGAATAGCTCGTGACAAGCCACGTCTCAATGTTTTTAAACCTACGGGTCTTGCAAGGACTACGGCCACTCATTTTTTATCTACATCATTTTTCTGACCCTGAGGTTTCTCAAGCTTGAGGGATCCCCTGAGCTGTGACATCTGTAATTACAATCCATCTAGATTCTTCTCATTACCTTCTTTAGGAAAAGTGTGATGGACTTGCCCCCCCCCACTTTTTGCTATCTTGGGAGAAGCACACATTTGTGTATTTTCTGCCCCAGAACTGCACGCTGCTCAAGGACATCTGCGAGCTTCCATCCGTGGAAAACAAAACATGTTTATTTCTCCCCATCCTCCTGCATTCTCATTCAGTTCACCAGAATGTCCACTTGCACTGAAAAGAGAATTTCCCTTGGAATTAGTTATCTGTGTAGGCTGATTTAGGCGAGGTTAAAAGGCAGTTTTTATTTTTAGCTTTAGAAAAATCATTCAAACTGAAATATAGATATCACTAAATAAAATCCTCTGATCTATTCACATCAGTCCATAACCTGGCATAGGACTAGGATACCGCCACTCGCCAGCTTTCCCGGGATGTTGCGGTACGTGAAGGAGGGAATCACCCTCAATGAGACATAGCTTGTCTGCACCATCGTTTGAAGAGACTCCATCGGCATTTGGAGGCACTGGGATCTGCCCTGATCAGACACCGAGTGCTTCACAGATGTTTTTGCTCAACACACTACAGAGCACCACAGGTCCCCACTACCGACACTGACCCAAACCCGTTAGAGAGGAAATGCCTGCCCACTAGGTTGCATTTCATGAACTATTTTACCAGCCTGAAGATCCCAGGCATGCTCTGCAAAGGGAGGCAAGAGTTAGGCTTCTTTAGGCTGCTTCTTGAGGAGTTTACTTGGGTTTTTCGTTCCCTGTGTATCAGCTAAGGGATAGCAGAGAGACAACTAAGGAAGAAGCTACAGGCCTTTCAGCAGGGTTTGCTGTTCGGACCAGGAGGGCACATGGTGACGGGGTTCAGACACATCGTTCCCCTGCCCTTCTAACCCCCCCTCCTTATGGACACGGGTGTTCCCACTCCAGGCATGTCCCTACCTCGGAGCTTCAGCCTCAGCCCCCTCCTCCTTGGGTCTCTGTCTCAGCTGGGGACCAGATGGCCAGCAGTTATCAACGCAGGTGTGCTGCTATTGTGTGACAAGGTCATGTTAGTGGGGGTCAAGAACCCACAGATGAAGCAGTGGGGAGATGGGGGGACAGTGGCAAATGGAACCTCCTCCTCCTGACAACAGAGAAGGCCGTGGAAGCTCAGGAAAGGAAGAGGAATAAATCCAGAAATACTTGGTCTTGCTTAGAAACCCAAGGCAGGGGTGCCTGAGTGGCTCAGTTGGTTATGCAACTGCCTTTGGCTCAGGTCATGATCCTGGAAGTCCCAGGATTGAGTCCCACATCCAGCTCTCTGCTAAGCGGGGAGTCTGCTTCTCCCTCTGACCTCTCCCCTCTCATGTGTGTGCACACTCTCTCTCTCTCAAATAACTAAAATAAATCTGAAAGAAAGAAAGAACGAACCCCAAGGCAAATCCGTCAGAAGCTCCCCCTGAGCCTCTGCTTCCTAATCTGCCCACTAAGCTCTCATCAGCAATCTTATTTTATGGTCCTGTCATAATGGTCATGACTTTCCAGACCCTTGTCCAATCACACATCTCCTCCGGACTTGGCCTTGATATCCCTAACCTTGGGCCAATATTTATGGCCATGCATCCCATCATACCACCCAACCTGGGGGCGGACCTCCAAGAGCGGTCATGGCTAATAATGGCCTGAGCATCCCTAACAGTGCATTCTTGCAAAGAGGCCCTTCTGCACCTGATCCCTAAGTACCCAGGTAAAAACACCACTGCAACTGTCCTATCAGGCATTTAAAGGCACAAACTGAAAGCTGCAAGGTATCCTCATGAAATACCATGATCACCAGACCATGAGACTGCTTTTTAGTGCAATTTCTAGCCAACATAGTTAACTCTAGAATTCACAGTTACGGAAATTCGATTCGGAGTCTCAGCTGTCCCTAGGCTGAGGGAAGAATTTAGTGTCACACCTGCTTCCTCCCTGGGGGCTCCCTTTTTGCTCTGACTGGCTGCACTGATATATCAAATGGGGAGCTGTTCTCATCAGCGGAGTATTGATTTAAGTCTCAGGCTCTGGGACTCAGGGTATAAACCTTCTCCCCAGATTTATTCTGTATGACCCATTACATTAATGTTGCATATAAGAACTTCCCCATACTTTATAATAAGCATTTTCCATTCTGCAAATTGCAAACCGATGCCATTCTTGAGCACCCAGTGTGATGTTTGATATTCCATTCACTGTCACCACAAGTATCTTAGGGTTTATTCAAGATGCTGCCTACACAGGTTTTTGTCCCTTCCTATCGCAAAACGAACCTGGAAAGCAAAAGAAGTGGTTAAAAATATGGCTGTGACTTTTGAATTTTCCCCATTTTCTATGCCCCCACCACTCTTTTTTTCCCCCATTCAGTCTTTTTTTTTAAGACTTTTTTCTTTTTATTCATTTATTTGACAGACAGATCACAAGTAGGCAGAGAGGCAGGCAGAGAGAGAGAGGAAGCAGGCTCCCCGCCGAGCAGAGAGCCAGACTCGGGCCTCGATCCCAGGACCCTGAGATCATGACCTGAGCTGAAGGCAGAGGTTTAACCCACTGAGCCACCCAGGTGCCCTCCCATTCAGTCTTAAATAGCAACTGGGACATGTGAGGAGATGGGGAGGTTTAGGCTGTGATCCCTGTGGATCAGAAAAACCTTACTCTCTCCCCATCTGGCTGGCTGTGGGGCGGGAGCAGCTACATGGAAATTGGAGATCTCACGCCATGTTTCACCTGCCTTAAAAGTCGACCTGAGCAGGTGTGCATCTGTAGGGGAGAAGGCACCTACCAGAGGCCCCAGGAAAGGCAGGACCTTACCTCTGCTGCCCTGCTCAAAAGCCTCTATACTCACCTCTCCTCACCCCACCCTTCCCTTCAGAAAAATGGTCCCTGCATAAGTTACCCTGATCAGCACTGAAATCGAAAACAAGAAATTGATATTCCATCTCAAGATGTCTCTTTTTGTACTGTATAGCACAGGAGAAAGAAAGGAAGTCAAGGAATGAGTGCTTAAGTCAGCAATTCATAAAGCAATTCACGGAGTTGACCCCCAACCACAACCCTTGAATTTCCCCAGGCCCTTCATCATTGTCTCCGTGGTATTTAAAAACCAAAACAAAACAAACTTCCAAAACTGCAGACCTAGAGTTCTGCCTTCGGGGCACTAATTAGCATGGTATCTCCTTCCCTCCAGGGCCACCCTGCACAGCTGCTACAGAGACCCCAAGGTGCACGGGCCGGACTTGCAAGCCTGACCCATTTTTCACAGCATTTGCTTTTGCCTCTTCATCGGACCCAAACTGGAATTTTTCCCCCTTCTGACTAAAGTCCCCTTGTTTTTCTCCCTTCCTTTTGAGTGTCTGGAAAGCTGCATGATGTTCAAGGTCAAAGGGCCCCTCACAGTGTTTGGAAGATTAGCTTCAGGGCAAAATCTCCCAGTCCCAGGCCTGGTGTCTCCTTTCTCCATCCAGTCTCACTGCCTAGAACTTCCTCACTCTTCAGAGCCCCACTCGGCCCTCCTCTGAGCATCCTGCCTGATGATCCCCCCCACCACAGGCCACAGCCCACCCCACCAAAACACAGCACGGCTGCTGTCCCAGCATCAGGGAGGCTCTGACCTGATGCCTGAGGCCCCCTGAGGTGTCTAACAATCCTGCCACGGGGGCATCCTGGCCCTCCAGGGGACCCAAGCTGTGACAGAGACAGCACCATTCATCCCATATTCTTGGGTCTGAGGCTCAGGGCCTGGTACATTCTGAGGGGACAGCACACACTTGCTGAATCACTGCAGGGTCCCCGTCCCTTCTCAGACCTAGAAAATGGGGAGTGTGACAGGACCAGGCAAGGTAGTACTGGGGAAATTTCCTAAATAGCAGGGCCCAGATACTGCAGCTGGGCAAATCACATAACTTCTTTGAACTGCAATTTCCTCAAAGCGCAAGCGCAAAATCATACCTACCTTGAGAGTCATTGAGAGAATGAGATGAGATGATGCCTACGAAGACCAGTACGGGGCTGATCCTTGGTCAGTGCCATAAATAAGGTCCCGGGCGAGGAGCATACCAGGCAGGGAGTCAGCTGCCCAGTCACACACTCCTCACCCGACAACAACCTCCACCATGAGACTGGTTTGTTGGTAAATACACGAGAACAAGCACTTGGGACGTGGGGCAAGATCCCCACGTCCAGGCCAAAGTCCTCCATGGGTGAGCTAAGTGGGAAACAGGTGAGGGTCTCTGGGGTCCTCGGAGAGGCTATGTCCCGACCCAGGCCTTTCATCCTCTCCAGGGCCTCAAATACACCAAACAGCCTGAGTGATCAGCTCTTTGCTGGTCCCCTGCCTCCTCTTGGCCTTTGCAAGCCTTCAAAGAACTTTAAATCCAAGCCTGAGCCAGGGCAGCTGTGCCAGAGACCTGATCTGCAAGTTAATGTCCACACACACACACACACACACACACACACGCACACACCCTACTTAGGGAAGAACTTTCATGTGTCCTCTTTCTGCTCCCATGCAAATATTTAGGAAACCCCACAGTGGGTTGTGTTCCTGCCAACCCGCATGGCTGTGTTCCAAGGTCCTAACACCAGGCTGTTAATGTACGACAAGCTGCAGTGGGCAGGACATCTTATTTTTCAAACCCCACTTGCAAGCCAGATGAAAAAAGACGTTCTGAAAAGCAGAAAAGATCATTTAGACACCAAGAAACATCTCTACCCTCTGACTGAATCTACCTCAAAGAGCTGCCTCGAGTTTCCATATGGTGCATAAATCTATCCTATTCTGGAACCACGGAGGTCCCTGTGGAGGCTCTTCCCAGTCCTGGTGGCCTCCGACTTCGGTGAGCCCCGACACAGGAAATCTTCACTGATGAAGTAGATAACGCACACTGGCTTTCCCAGCGCGGCACTCGGCGGACATGAACCTTCTCTCACCTTCACTGCTGCTCTCTTCTTCAACGTTACCTCCCAGGGCTTCATCCTGGGCCAGTAGTGTCTCACCAGCAAACAAAACAGTGGCTGAAGTTATAGGATAGTCACCTTCCTCCACCCGCCTGACCCCTTCTCCACTCCAGGTATCCGAACACTTCTACCATTCGGGGGCTTTGTTTGTTTGTTTTTTCCCCACAGACCAAAGCCTCCTCAGTTGACTGTGAAGAGGATATGTTCTCGGCTCCTTCTCCCTTAGCATCGACTTCAGCTTCTCCCTTGTGTCTGCCTGTCTGCGTCTGGCTCTAGGTAGATAATACATGATGGAAAGAGAGAGAATCAAAACTGCTGCTTCTCTCTCTAATACATGGACAGAGACACATATCTAGGACATCCCCAATATGTATGGAAGGAGAGAAAAAGAGTCAAACAAGAAGGGAAATACTTTTTTTTTTCTTTATTCCAAATGCACAGAGTTCCCAGGGCTCTCCTAAATGGTTTTCTGTTTGAATACACAAAAGAAAGGCAGCCAGTCACAAATTTTTCTGTATAAAAAAACTTTAAGACATCACCAACATACCTAGGAAATTACTAAGTCAACCATTAAATCAATCAATCTAGTGATCACTTTAGTAATATAAATCATTGCCTGACCAGCTTTGTAAATCATTGGCATAAAAGCCATTTAAAAATATTAAGCCCCTAAAGGAAAAGGATGAGGGGGGCAGACTCAGAGGGGGAGACGAACCATGAGAGTCTATGGACTCTGAGAAACAAATTGAGGGTTTTAGAAGGGAAGGGGTAAGGGGATGGGTGAGCCCAGTGATGAGTATTAAGGAGGGCACGGATTACATGGAGCACGGGGTGTTATACGCAAACAATGCATCATGGAACACTACATGTATGGTGTACTGTATGGTGACTAACATAACATAGTAAAATAATTAATTAATTTAAAAAATTAAAAAATAGAAGCATTCCAAAAATATATTTATATATTTATTTTTTAAAATATGTATGTATATATTAAGCCCTCAAAGGAGTAATCAAATAGTAAATTCCAATATGCAGTGATGGTTTAAGCCACTGTTTCTCAACTGTGAGTAAAAGAAGAAATTCTCAAGAATATGATGGCTCCTATCTGAGAAACAATAACTTATGAACCTAAAGTCTTATCTTACAAAAAATGTCTTTTAATTGTTATCACAGGAAAGAAGAAGGTTTCATCTTTATATCTGGTCAAATATGGGCATTAAAAATTATCCTTAAGGGGTGCCTGGATGGCTCAGTTGGTTAAGCGACTGTCTTCAGCTCAGGTCATGATCCTGGAGTCACAAGATTGAGTCCCACATCGAGCTCCCAGCTCCACGGGGAGTCTGCTTCTCCCTCTGACCTTCTCACCTCTCATGCTCTCTCTCACTGTCTCTCTCTCAAATAAATAAATAAAATCTTTAAAAAAAATTATCCTTAAAAAGTTTTAAAGTCTAAGGGCTCCTGGGTGGTTCACTTAGTTAAGAGTTGGTCCCCTAATTTTGGCTCAGGTTATGATCTCAGGGTTGTGAGATCGAGCCCTATGTCTGGCTCTAAGCTGGGTGTGGAGCCTGCTTAAGAGTTTCTATCTCCCTCTCCCTCTGCACCCCCCAACTTCAAACAAACAAACAAAAAAGTATAAAACAATATGAAGAATCTCAAGGTTACATCCATGTGCCCAGTTTGAGAAACCCCATTCCAAATGTCTTACATATGGACAGTTCTCAGTGCTACAAACTGCTAAAATTCTAGGGAACCAAACACTGAGCATCACTGTAAATCATTTTGTTTCCTTTTCTTTTTTCTCTTTTCTTTTCTCTTCTTTTCTTTCTTTTTAACTCAGGCATTAGAAATGACTATTTCCTGAAAACATGGATAAATACTTCCTTATGATCACACAGGACAAAAAGCAAGGATTCCTGAAGTGTGACCTTGAGCAGCCTTAATTTTTAGAGATGTGCTGCCATAATTAAGGCTTTGTTCTATACGTGGAGCAATCACATTCCCCCTTTTTAATTATTTAATACATTACAATATATATCTAGTCTATAGACAAGACTCGGGCAGCTCTTCTCATTTTCACATTTCATTAAATAGAGACAAATAAGTCAAATTGCATTTTGTTTCTAGCCAAGTCATCGTAAATCTCTGTGATAAATAACACAGACCTATGCTACTCTCAGGCTGCTTACCCCCTTCCCATTTGTATGGCTGTCATTTCTGGTCCTGCCTTCTTCACTCCCTACCCGAAATAAATACAGTATCTTTGTCTTTTTCATGTAGGGATCCCCATAGAGGAAGCAAATGGAATCTATTATGGCATGTTTGCAGAGTGTAGACATTCAAAGAATATGTTGGGAGAATAAATGCAGGCAAACATCAGGGGCGTTCATCATCACATCCCTAACTCAGAAGCAAATGTTCAGAAATAGCGGCAAGTCACCCACCTCTTAGAATCCTGCATTACTTGGTTGACCTACATATAAGCCCATTAGCCAGTGTGTCCTTCTGTACAGCGTTGTCACAAAAACAAGTTGCAGAGACTTGCAGCTTCCCACGTGAGTCTTCCCAGAGGGGAGGATGAGACCCTTCTGAATTCTGGAGTCAGCCGTACAAGGCTGAGCACGCCGGATGGAGGGAACAAGTTTTACTGCAGGTGGACCACATCTTTCAAAGATTTAGGGGATAGCCCTGGACCTTAAGACCCAGCACCGCTCTTTATTTTTTATTACAAAGAGAAATGTGTATCTCTGTTGCATTAATATTTTAGCTCTAAGATTGCTTCTCTGAGCAAACATTCTTTGCTCTTTAAGATGCTAGTGTAGTACACATTATTTCATACTCCTGCAATCAGAAAACATTTCGTGAAAAATTCTAAATGGCATAAAGACCCAGTGACATCAGATTAACCTCAAAACTCCGTTTCCTCCTCCTCCATGGAATCAGAATATTGATTAGTCCATAAATATCACCACCAGTGTCTCATCTCAGGCATGCCAAGCCATCCCAGAGACATTTGCGTTCTCCAAGTACTAGAGCCAAGGGATCTCATGCTTCTGTCAGTGGCCTCAACTTATTCAGCATCAGACTTTTAATTATTTCTTTCAAAAGTGGTCCTGCTTTCTCACGACACACAGTCCCAAAGCAAACTGACTTGATTAATTCCTTGCCCAGTGACACAATCAGATTAAAACAGCTTTTAAACCAGGAAAACCTCATTATCACAGAGCTTATTATTATATGAATTTAGTTAGGGTAAGGGTCAAATCATGTCTCTGGATCATCGTAATTATATAGATTGAAAAGCAGACACAAGGCAGTAATAGCCATAAAGGGTAGGGGTCAGTCATATCACTAGCAAAGTAAAGAGGATCCAGTATGACACTTTCTTTTCTCTTAAGAAAATAATTTTTTTTTCCCTTTAGATCAAAGGAGACTACTATGGGATCACCTGAAACAGTAAAAATTTCAATAAAGAATGTTACAGCACTTTACAAAGAAAATGTGGTAATGAAAATGCAGCTTAAGGGTGAAATTGGAAAAAAAAAGATAGCATATTTTGGCTTTTTATTACAGGATATTTAAGAGACAGCTTGGCAATAAATGTTAACATCTTTCTAATGGTTGGAAATGCAGTTGTATAAAGCTGAAAACTCACCTTGACTTATCAACACAGCAGAGTTTTAAGTTACATTGCTCATCCCCAGAGAAAATGCACCCGCTGCACAAAAAAAGTGCTTAGCCTCACTCGATAAATGGAGGTAGGCATGAGTTACTGTTACACAGCCGCATTAGGCATTTTGACCCAGGGGAGGCAGATGGAAGGGGCAAGCAAACCAATAGTAAAGAGGGAGGTAAAGAGACAATTTTGTAAAAAATAAAACAAAACAAAACCAAAAACCCTGGTATTCATTATGCCCCACTAGGCTGAAATAGTGAAGAAGAAAAAAAAAAAGAAAAGAAAAGAAATTAAAATCATGGCCCTTGTCTTCAACAATGATTACAGTTTAATTGAAGAGCAATGATTAAATCTTAGCAAAAGAAAAGAATGGAAAAGAATGCATATATTATGAGGAACTAAATTACGCAACAATTGTATGTGTGCTCACATGTGATATGCTACATTTTTCCAAAGTTTTAATGTAGAAATTGGCTTAAAATGGAGGGAGTGCATAGGTATCTCTGCTTCAATAGGACCCAATACTATAAAGATACCGATTGGCTTCAAGTTCATTCTTTTTTTTTTTTTAAGATTTTATTTATTTATTTGACAGAGAGAGAGAGAGATCACAAATAGGCAGAGAGGCAGGGAGAGAGAGAAAAAGGGAAGCAGGCTCCCTGCTGAGCGGAGAGCCTGATGCAGGACTCAATCCCAGGACCCTGAGATCATGACCTGGGCCGAAGGCAGATGCTTTAAACCACTGAGCCACCCAGGTGCCTCTTCAAGTTCATTCTTAAATCTGATGGAATTCCAATACAAATTTCAGCTGAATTTGTGAATTTGTTCAAGCATTTATAGGAACAAGGAAATTACACACTGCAAACATAGCTAAGTCAACTCTGCAAGAGAAGGACAAAGAGATATGACTGGTCACTCTCAGATTCTACAACATAATTCCAAGGGATAGTAATGAAGTAAAGCATGGACTGGCCCAGATGAAGACAAATAGGACCACGGAACAGTACAGAAAGGTCTGGGGTGGGATCAAGCACCTAAAGAAAATTAACATATGGTAAAGATGACACCACAAATTATGGGAAAGAAGGGGATGTAGATGGTGGTAGGAAAACTGGTGGACTACACACAGGAAAATCAAAGTGGATTCCTGCCTTATATGATATATGTAAATGCAGGCTCCAAATAGAGTTAAGGACATGAATATGAATATAAAAAAGACAAGTGTCAAATTAATAGAAGCTAGTATATTTAATGTTTCTGTGATCGATCAACAGGAAGAACTTCTTAAAAGTGTAAGGCAAAAAGTTTGTTACATTTATCACATAAAAATTGACAAGCTTAACAAAAAAATTAACAAAGACCATCATGACTACTTTTAAGAAGGTATTTGCAAAGCCTAAATTCAATAAGGATGATATGAGGAAATCAAACAGGGAAATACCAGAATACCAGTAGAAAAATTGACAGAAGACCAGAAAAAGGAAAACAAAAGGACTAATAAGTATACACAAAGTTGTTCAGACTTCATAATCATTACAGAAAGGCAATTTAAAATAACAAGATATCAAATATCAAGCAGATTAGGAAAAAGGTGAGAAAGTGGAAGAAAGCCAGTTACTGATAGAGATGTGGATATGGGATCCCTTACGTAGCACCGTGCTAATAAGCAAGGCTTAGACAAGTAAGTAATAATGACTTCCGTGCACTAGTTCCACTCCTGCCTGTATCTCCATGCCACATAAATTCCCACACAGGTTCTTTAGGAAACTTGTTTAAGGATGTTTGTTACCGTGTTGCTTGGGTGAGCAGGTGAGCGGGACACCAGAAGCAACCTAAGTGTCCATCCCTGAAGGAATTGGAAATCAAAATACGATACATGGAATGAATGCTGCACAGCAGTCAGGAGCAAGACTTTTGACATCCTGCAGGAACATGAATGGCTCTTAGAAACACGCTGCTGACTGAAATAACAAGATAAGGATGAGACTCACATCACGATGCCATTTGTATACATTAAAAATACATGCCTGCGCTGTGCATAATGACTTCCTTCAGAAAAGCACACTATAGAAAGGGAGAAAAAGTAAATTTACAGTGGATTAACCTGACAAACATTACCTTGAGCTGGAAGACCAAGGTGAATATTCACAGTGGTAAGTCATGTTGATAACACCACCCTTAACATGACGGGGTGAGCATGGCGCTTTCCCTCTGAGCTCTTCCTCACCAAGCATGCAAAACCCCAGACCGATCATGAGAAAACCATCCAAGAAATCTCCACTGCAACTCATTCAACTAAATACCTGACCAGTCCCCAAAATTACCAAGGCCATCAATAACAAGGAAAGTATGAGCACCTGTCCGTCTATGGGAACCTAAAGAAATGTAAGGTCTAAATGTAACGCACATTCCTGGATGGGATCCTGGAACAGAAAAAGGATATCTAGTTAAAAACTAGGGAAATCCTGGGACGCCTGGGTGGCTCAGTTGGTTAAGCCACTGCCTTCAGCTCAGGTCATGGTCCCAGAGTCCTAGGATTGAGTCCCATATTGGGCTTCCCCTGCAGGGAGCCTGCTTCTCTCTCTCCCTCTGCCTCTCCCCCTGCTTGTGTTCTCTCTCTCTGTCAAATAAATAAATAAAACCTTAAATTATCTTTTTTAAAAACTAGAGAAATCTAAATAAAATATGGACTTCACGCTTTATAATACATGTTATATAACAATAATAATAATAACAATGTATCAGTATTGTTTCACTAGCCATGACAAATGTGCCATAGTAATGCACGATGTTCATAAAAGGGGAAACTGGGTAAGGGTATACAGAAATACTCCACACTGTGTTTGCAACTTTTCTGTGCATCTAAAGCCAATCTGAAATTAAATAAATAAATAAATAAACAAAATTTGAAATAAAAGTATACATGCCCACAAAGCAATATGCATTTTAAAGAACATATACAAATAAAGAACATGTAAAACCTAATAAAATAGCTACCTGTGGGAATGGGGATGAGAAGTGGGGATAAAATGAAAGAAGACTCTGTATCTTCTCACGCTACAGAAGAAGGTGCTAAAATCCGGAAGGGTTAAGTGACTTTGTTAACATTGTGCTTACTACACAGGCCTTCTGAGCCTGGAGCACACCAGAAGCTCCTTTTATAACTCAGTCCTGCTTGGCCTGCTCTCAGGATAAGTTGAGAGTGAATTTACCCCATGGATAGAAAACAGAGAGTTCAGCAGGTGAACCAAAAGGGAGCGTGAACTTTTCCACGAAGTGGAAAAAGAGGAAGACGTTGGTCTGGGGCTTTAAAGCAAATGTCAGCATCCCAAAGGGCTCCTGGGTTAAACTTCGGGGCAGGCTTCAGGGCCATAGAACACTGGGGAATTAGATAAGAGGCATTGTTCAGGCAGGCCTGGAAAACTTAGTTTCTAGAAGATGGACTTGTTTGCAGTAAGTCAAGAGCTACAAAGAATTAATGAAAACATGAAATGAGGAGGGTTTCTTGGATCAGAAGGCAGGGCGACTTTCCAGGTCAGAGGCAAAGTTTGTGACTGCAAGGCCAGAATGGGTCCTCTAGAAGCCCAGAGGAGGAAGATTGGTAGCAGGTAGAAAAGAGTTTTGTTCTCTGTTTCCTATTTTCTTAGAAAAATCTAAAGACCTTCAAACTACCTGTAGGTTTTTCAAGGTGAAGGAAGGACTGTTTCTATATTTGAATCAGGAGAGATTGGACATAAGAGCCTTTTCCACAGCTGGCCTAGTGGAGGCCTCCCAGAGACCAAGGATTCCTGAAAGATGGAGCAAGGAGACAGGAGCAGTAGGAACAGAAGGAAGCAACTCAGAGGTGGCATAAGGTACATTTATGTCTTTATATGATCCTCAGAGAAAGGGATGGAATTCAAAGTTAGAAAAATTCCACCCGAAATTAAGTCATCTTGGAAAAAGCCTAAAGAAACTAATTAAATTCTCAAATCACCGAGAAGGAGGAAAGCATGCTGTCCTCAACACTTTCTCCCACTATCAGAAGAAATGTAGACAAAGACACATGGCTGAAATCAACACTCAAGCCCACTTATTTAGGTCATTAGCCTTTAAGAATCCTCTGTCTGCTAATATCTTAAAAAAAAAAAAAAAATCAGCAAGCCCAGATGGCTTAGTGGTGAGGAGGTCAGGAATGCATATGTTTTCAAGTGAATGCTGGGAATGGAAAGCTGGAAGAAAAATCATCACTGTCAATAACCAACCAGCATAGGCTGGGATCTGAAAACCAACAGATACGTGCCTCCCTCAATGGGAGTTCACAGGGAGAAAGTCTTTTTCTTCTCCCGGTTATATCTGTGCTACCAAGGAGTTATCAACCACTTCAGTAAATATTTCTTTATGAATTATATTTATATAAGAAGAGCTATACCACAATTAAAACAAATAAAAAATGAAGGGTCTAGCATGTCGCCATTTGCAGAAAATATTCCAAAGGAAAAACTTAGTTGCATCTATATGTGTAGAATATTTCAAGGAAAATTGGCACATTGTTTTCATCCGAGAAGAGTAACGGGGTGAGGAGGAATAGATGGGAGACTTTTCGCAGAAGCGCTCTTTCATGCTTCTTGAATTTTGAATCACGTGAATATACTGCCACTTCAGAAAAAGAAATAAAATGCTAAAATAGAAAGATTAAATATTTACATATTTATACCACATGATTTTTGTCAAAGACTGTAACAGATCAAGTTATATCCTCATCTAATGCAAAAGGATAAAAGAAATAATTGAGAGAGATTTATAATAAAACAGGGCAAACAGAATAATAGTATCCAGAGGTAAAGTGAGTACAGTAAAATCCTACATAGAACCTTTGTCTAGTTGCCTGACATGCCATGAGTTTGGTGGTGAAAACAAAGCAGGAAACAAGATCAGAGAGTCGACTGCCAACAATAAGCTATTCTCTCAGCAGAGGAATATTTCTCACAAGGGAGAACACATAGAAGTTTCTCTCAAACATCCATCTTTAGGAGGACCCTGAGACACCTGTATGTGTCCTCAGCCCTGGCACACAACTAGACCCCTGCAGAAGTTGCTTCCAGACCTCCAGAGTGTGGGGAGGGCTTGGGGGGCCAGTTGCCTGAGCCCAAAAAGGTGGAGCAGAGGGGAAATCATACATGTCAAACATACCACTCACTACACAGACCCCAAATTCCAACTGGAAAACCTCTGTGCTTGACCGATTAAGTCAGGAATTGGAGAGAAAATTCGAATTTGATAGCATATTATTCCCTTGTCTTTTAGACTAACAATATGTTTGCTTCAGTTTTCTACAGAGCACTGTAATGAACAGTCATCATCTTCACGGCAGCCTCCAGATTCCTGATTTACAGAATTGTTCTGGTTTCTTTGCCAAGCCCACTTCCTTTGGAATACATGGGCTTTCCTCTATTTCCCTTTCTTTTCCACCTCCATTTCATCCCCAAATACCCAAAATTCCCAAAGAAAGTCCTAATCACCTTGTGCCTGTAGTGCCACACACATATGGTACACAGAGACAATGCTATGTGCTCACCAAACTGGTTCCATTTTCCTCCTTGACACACAGCTGAGCCCACTTCCCAGCCTCTCATACAGTCAGAAGAAGATACAATTGAGTTCTGGTTTGTGGAATGTGTGTGGACATGATTTCTCTTTCAGGCCTGGCCCCCCAAAATGTCCTGCACAAATTACCCACATTGCCAATCATTCCCCCTTGGGCCAGTTGGATTTTGATAGTCAAGGCAATATCAGGAACAAAGATGGTGGACCTCTATTAGCTTGAGTCTTAAATGCTTACGAGGTACAAAATTCCCCTCTGGAAACCCACAATGGGCTATAATGTGAGTAATAAATAATTTTTACTTCTTTGTTTATTACTACCTTTAGCCTACCTTGTCCAGCATAGAAACAGAGGTTCTCCCATAAAAAAGGAAAAAAAAAAGAACAAAACTTAAATGTTTGACATTGACTTAGCCTAGATCGATGGTAAGTAGGGAGGGTACAAAAACAACAGCTCCAGGTTATATAGTGGCAAAACATGGCCAAAACTATTGACTACAATACTATGGAAGGTAGACACCTGCTCATTGAGCTCACCATTCTAGGGGAACTAGATAGTTCTATGCTAGGAGATGGTTATAGTTCTAAAAGAGCCAGAACAGCTTGGGAAGGCACAACACTTGATATATGTAGTCTGCTACTAATTTTCTGCTACTGATTGTTGGTCAGGTCTTTTACAAAAGAATCAAAAAACTCTAAGAACTGTAATGTGTAACTGGCACATAAGCAGACAGAAGTAAAAAAAGAAGAGTTATTCCGGAAATTTGGGACCTAGTTAGAAAAGCCATTTGCTAATTGCTTCCAGTAACCAAAAATGAAAGATGTGTAGTAAAAGACATTGCACGTTGAGCACCCAATGAGACTTCTCAGTTGCATATTGTGACTCAGGACTTTGGCAAACATTGGATTAAGGGTGTGATCTTTCCACCTACTTTTAGATAACCTGAAGATGGCCACCATGAAACTGAGAAAAGAAAGAGGCACAGAGAGGAGGAAGCAATAAAATAAACAAGCAACTTTGAAATTGTGTCTAGGAAAGAACTGTATGGTGACAACACATGAAGCTTTCTAAAAAAAAAAAAAAAAAAAGTAAATCATAATCCTTCTATTTTACTGAGATACTGAGAGAATTGTATTACTCAAGCAATTATTATTTTGAATTAGAAAAGCTTTGAATACTCTGCATGCCTTAAATCAGTCTGAGGAAGGAAATGGGCTATGAATGCTGGCAGTTGCCAAGGAAAGTGTAGGACCCAAGATCCATTTCAGAAGCGACAAGGATGTTGGACAGGGAAGATCTGTGGAGGGAAGAACTATAGAGAATCAGGGCTCATTAGGAAAAATGAACAAGAAAGTCCTTCTCACAGAGGAAGATCAGAATCAATCTGGGGAACCTCCCCCCCTTTCTGAAAAGAGGAACTTCCTAATTCCTGATCTGCAGGATGCCAACTCCGCTATGGGCCAGTGATTACTCTCTGTCTTCTTCTCCTCCTTTTTCTGAGTAAGAAATATTAGCACTGTCATCACCACTCTAAAGGAGGAGGAGGAGAGGTAACATTTCTGTTTTGCTCACAAGCGGCAGGATCAAGGGGAATCACAACCACATCTCATGGAGAGACCCACTCCCTTCCTGGAGGCCCTGAAATTTGAGCTGAGCAAAGTAACTGGGCTGGAGGGTTAAAGTAAGGGGACATGTACTCTACATGTTAAAAGAAAAATGGGATGGATTTTTGGTGAACAGAGGGATAGACTGTGGCAGAGATAATTTTATGTATTTGTTGAACCCATTTCATTTTCCTGCACATATTAATTATTTTTCCCAACCTCTCCTGCAGCTAGGTGGGATCATGTGATTTTGAGTTCTGGCTGGTGGAAAGAAGCCTAGTTCCTAAAATCCCTTAAGTTTTGTCATATGCCCTCAGCAAATGAGAATGCACGCAGCACAGCCTCTTCCTACCCTTAACCAGTGAGCATTAAGCACACACCAACCGCCAGCCGTTCTTAGCTAATGTGTGTATTGCCCAGAGTGTTCAGCCTACTGTAGTTTTCTTCATTGTAGCCTCTTTATTAACCATTCATTTGGTGTTCCAGTGAACTACTTTAACTAGTGATAACTGATAAAATGACTGGACCTGCTGGAATAAGACAACAGAAAAATAAGAAATTTTTAGAAGCTCAAGAGTCTTCAGTGAAATGGTCAAGAAATAGAGATAAAGACTAGTAGGCAATGGAGAACAGGTTGAAGTCCTCTGATATTACAGAGGGTAACAAGAATAGCTTTAGCTTCGGCGATTGAGCCAATAATTGTATTAACAGCGTCTGGGAGAAATTAAGCATGTCATGACTATAAGAGATTTGGAGAGACTGAAACAGTGATTCTCAATGTACAGTGCAAAGAAGCATCTTCACAGGAACCTTGCTATAAAGATCTTCTACTGTCCTCACCCCGTTAACATTTTCTTCTCCAGGAGCATATCACCTGCAATGCCCAGGATGGCTGCTGACCCAGTGAGCCCTAACAGAACTCAAGTGCAGTTAGTACAGTACCTGGTAGGATCGATGGGCTGCAGAAACACAACATGATATTGACCGACAGCTCTCAAACATGGCAAAGGAGCTGTCCAGCCCGAGTGCATACTCAGTTAGGAAAAAGAAAAGGGAAAAGCAAAGTTGAGAAGGTATGAGAGATGAAGGGAGAAAAGTCCTTAGAGGCAAGGGTAGTATAGACAATCATGCTGCTTTAATCAGCACATATAAGGAACCTCAAATTTCACCTCCTTGTGTCTAACCACAAAGCATTTACATCCCATCTACTACCCAACTTACGGAACAGAAGACTGTCCTTTGGCTAGTCCCCTGGATTAAACAGAAGCTATGGAAAGCCAAAGTTCTACTGGAAGACAATCAAAACAAGAAAAACAGGAAAAATCCATTTCAGCATGCCTCTGTAGGTCCTATGTGCCCGCTGTGTCCCTGACTAGGGAACAATCCTGGACTCCACCTCTCCTGAGTCGCTTAAGGGGTCCATTTGTCAGGACTCACATAACTTCAAGATTCAGAAATGTTTGAAGGTTTTTCATCAGTTAGAGAACTGTCTTTCCTGTAACTACAAAACCCTCACCTACACCTTGAGGCCAGCTCCGGAGTACAGACTGACTCCCAAGGTATACCAGTACTTCCTCTGCTGTACCTACCCACCGATGCTTCCATTCAACGAGACCCACTGCTTCCCCCTCCAGTCCCCAGCCTCTGCCTCTTCATCAACCTGCAGCCTAAAAGAACAACAACCGTGGGCCAGACTCTACAGTGGGTGCTACAGAAGTAATTGAAGAAGCTCAGTGCATGACTCTTGCCTACTCTCAGGAAGCTTACGATCTTGTTTGTAGTGCCGGCACACCTGGGCCACTGATTTCGCAAGGAACCATTGATTACCTACATGGCACAGCAACACAAGGGATATTAGCATTCACAGGAAGGGGCAAGCCGCAAGGACTGTCACATTTATGCCTGACTTCATTGGGTCTGCCTGACAAGAGTTTTCTCTTTCCTTCTAGATCATTCATTCATATTTTTCCTTTAGGTTTACTCAAAAAAATTAAAAAAATCTCTGTCCTTTGGTTTCATTTCTCATAGTCTTCCCTACACAAATCATCTTTTTCCTGCAAGGCCAGGAAACCACTCCTTTACTCTTGGAAGCAACTCTTTCCTTTTGCAGAAAATGATTCTTTGGCCACTTAAAACTACAACAAACCACTCAAGTCGTCTCACTGGGGAACTATTTCTAACCTCTATAATACGCAGGCCTGCTGAAAGGCACATGAGAAAGCTTTCTCTTCCCCTCTGTGTCTGTGCCTCCTTGTTCTACTGCCTCAGTGAGCAGAGACAACATCTAATTATATTTTCCACCAAAACATTAACATGTTATTAATGCTTAGCAAGTAAGAAAAATAATGTCTTTATACGTCCCATTTTTTCCACTTCGGGATTTCATATGCAAAAAGAGATTTTAAGACTAGAGCATGGAAGAGTTTGGTCCATTAGACATATATTAGGTTTTTCTGTCCTCCTATACAAAGGTTGAGGCTTTTAAATGGAGCATGTAACTCTTAAGCATTAACCCATCTGTTCTTTTTCTCTCTTTTACTTCAAAGGACTGGCACACAAATCTCACAGCCAAAGTCATACTAAGGCTGTTCTTTTCCCAGCAATACACCTTGACCGCCACCAATGGACTGTCACTCAGAAACGCTCAATTATCCTGTTATGTTCCCAAATGCCACACGAGAGTACAGAGTTCCCTTTCCTTTACATTCTGACCCCCCACTACCTCTATCATACCACTGTGTGTACCTCCTCTCCCTGACACAGATCCTCCCTCCTGCCAACCCAGCTTCTGCAATGCTCCTTGGAGATGCCAAGACTTCTCGTTCCAGCAACCCTAACCTTAACCCATCCATCAAGGTCTAGATAATTCATGACATTCCCAAAAAATCTTCCTGGACCATAATAGCTCTTGGTGGTGGGCTCACTCTTTAGAATTGGGAAGGAAAAGATCTAAAAAGTTAACGGCATGATGTAACATATCAGAAAGTCAAAGGGGCAGAAGAATTAACACAGTTTAGATCACATAGGATCAGCTGCTCCGTAGGAACAGGCAGCAGAACTCTGTAGATCATGTTCTCATATCACACACATGTTCACAACACGCTGAACTACCCACGGCTTTTCCTCCCAAGAAGTTTATGAGCTTCTGGGGGTGGGGTGGGGTGGTGAGACTATTTCTCATACAGCTTCAGAATCCCCTGCAATAACTAACATTAATAGGGCAGGACATGCGGAAAGTACACAGCGGATTCTTTTTGATTCGCCCCAAAGGGAAGCTGGGAATATTTGCTAGTTGAGTAAAATCAAGTTAAAGCAATACATCAGTGATAGAGCATTGCGACTCAGCGTGACAACATTTTCGATGACTTGAAGCGGGGATTTCAGACCCACAGAGACCCACTCTTCACGCGATTTTCAGCAGAGAGAGTGTAGTGGAAGGAGGGGGCAAATGAATAGGATCAGATTATCCGTTCTCAAATGGCCTTCAAAATCATAATGGAAGCCATCCTCTTAGAGATGAAGAAGTGACTAGGGAAGCCTCCCGACTGAAGCCAGAAGATCAGAGATCTCAGGAGGCGTGAACCCTGTTCACATCCCCAACTGCTTTGCAGAAACAGCTCACGTGCTGTTTGTCTCTGAAAGAAGCGCAGTACCTCGGCCTGGAAGCAGGGAGGGAAACAGCATTCAGAGTCCTCATCCAGGCTTAATGGCAATGCATTTAACGTTGTTTTGATGATGTGTAACACTGTTAATTGCAGATCTATTGTAACTGCTTTCTTTTCTCTACCTCCTCTATGCTACACACAACAAATAGTAACACATCGTCTAAACAATTAAACTGTGCCACAGAAAGGACGCAGACTGGTAACAGGGAAACTTGAGTTGAGATAACTAAACTGTTAATGGAGCAGCTAAGATCTTTCTCTTTAAAAAAATTTTTTTTTCCATTTTCTGACATGACTTTTCTAGCTCAGGTAACAATAAAGCAATGCTGGTCTGAGCCCCCAGGATAGTTTTGTAAACAGATGCTAAGGGCACATGTGGGAGGTACAGGCACTGTTCTAGGAATTATGGAAGATCAAATGAATAAAACTCTGTTCCTGTCCTCAAGAATCTAAGGAGATGATTAAAAATGAACATAAAAAGTCTAATAAAGAGAGAACATAAAAGGCTAATAGGAAGCTGTGGAATGTGGGGGCAGGAACCAATTCCCTGATTTTTCTTAACTGGGGAAATCATATTAATAAAACCACGTGTGTTTACAAAGCAACATACATAGAAATTAGAAAGTTCTTAACTTCAGAAGATGGATGTCTTCCATTCGAGATCATTCTTTTGAGTTTTCATTTACTTCTAACACCTGATTGCCTACTGACAAAAGAACACGCTAACATTTTTCACAGGTTGTGGTCTTTAAAAGTTTTCTCAGGAGAGCAAGTTTTATTTGTCCTCATCAGAATATTGCTGCACTGGAGTTAATAATGAAAAGCAACATAATTGTGTGTGTTACGGCACACTTTGTAACTTCCAAAGCATCTTCACAAATGGTATTTCAATGGGTCTTGTCTGGTCCCCACAAAATCCTGAGAAATACACAGGGTCAGTTTATTGTGTTTCTGGGAGTGTACGTGTGCATGTTAATATTGTTTTCTTCATTTTGCACAGAAGAAACTGGAGGCTCAGAGGAGTATGAGTGACAGTGACAACTGGCATTTGTCACACTTGTCAGACAAAAAGAAAATTGCTGGCTAAGCCCTCCAATCTAAAATTACTCACAAGTTATTACACTTGAAAACTCATGTTCCCACTAGTGTATGTTCTATCGAAAAGCAAATATGCCCTGGGCAGCACTCAGCATCTAGGAGGCCCCCCCAGCTTCCCACTGTCTCCAGGGGCAGCACCTTGTTCCCTCCCCAGACATTAGCCAATCTCTCTTCTCTTATTCTCTGTTCTCAATAGAAGACTGAAAGGCGGCCATTTATTTGTTCATCCATCCTAAAGAGCCAGAGCCACTGAATTAGGTCCTTTAAGAGCATTTGGATTTTAAAACTTTGTTATAGCTTTACAGGGGAAGTCTTTAGGCTGATAAACACGTTTAGGGAAGTAGCCATCGTGTGTCAGGAATTTAGTGCTGATTCACGGATGCTGTCATCTCTCCGGACAGTGATTAACAAAAAGCCTCTGAGCTTATCTTCAGGGTCAAAGAAGGAAAGGGAAGCTGGCACTAATGTGTCCTGCCCTGTGTCCCCGAAAGGAACTTCAGGGATGAACAATGACAGATTTAACGAGTAGAGAAAGCCCACTGAGTCTTCAGGGGCTAAGGTAAAAAAAAAAAAAAAAAAGAATCTGGGAAGCAGCCAGAGCTGCGACTGACGTACCTAAACCTCCATCCCAACCCTACCCATGCAGGTTTGCTGCAGCCTGATCTCAGACTGTAAAGGCTCAAGCCCTGTGGCTCTTAAAACCTGCCCCGAGACCCACGGGAGCTGTCCTCAAGTCCTATAACCACAGGCAGAGCTCCTCTTTTTTCCACTGAAAACACCGAGTGGGAAAAGCCGTCCTTACCTCGTAATGAGCCACGCGCTGGGATTCAGATATCAGCTGTGCACTGCACACCTTGCAGTAACTGTCTGTAAATAAATCCTGATCGATATCGGAGGACTTCATCAGGCTAAAGGAGAATCAACAGAAAAGAAAAATGAGTCCGCTGCCTTGATGTTTATGCAGGACATTAACTGTGTGAAAAAGCCTGGAGCACAACAACAGACCCCAGGATGGCAGCAGTGGTGGGGACCTCCCTACTCCTTAGGTGATACCATGTCAGTTAACCACAG
>PISX010010718.1:0-68911 GCA_004024625.1 Mellivora capensis
AAGTGCTTCCTGCACCAGCGTTTTTGTTTTGTTCGTGCTATTTGTGTCTGCTTCTAACAGCTGGCCCCAGCCTGGCAGCCCCTAGCTCTGAGGATTATCCAATTATCCCATTAGCCCAGCATGTCCTTCCTTCCTCCAGAGCTATTAGCTCCCCTTCTCCCTCTCCCTGTCTCTCTCCAAGGGCTGGTCCATAGCCTTCCTTGCTCCTTCCCTAGCCAGACCTAGGGCTGGGTCAGTCCCCAGTCATCTAGACTGGGAGAATACTAGGGAATACTAGACCTGGAAGGGGTGTTTGCATCAATCCATCTGCTTCATCGTTTTGCAGGGAAGGAAACTTGCCTGCCATACCCTGAGTCACATGACCCATCATAACAGTGAAGTAAAACCCAGGTCTCTTGACCTCATGGCTACACTCTTCCTCAGCACATCTGGTCAGCAAGCCTTTTCAAGTGCTCACTGTGGTTAGCCCTGGGATGGAGGAGAGATACCACCCCTATTCCACTCTCTGGGAATCTATGATTGAGATTAGAATTTATGGTTTAGGTAGGGAGAAAGAACATACACTGGTAAAAACCAGCACATTGGGACGCCTGGGTGGCTCAGTTGGTTGGGCGGCTGCCTTCGGCTCAGGTCATGATCCCAGCGTCCTGGGATCGAGTCCCACATCAGGCTCCTTGCTCGGGAGGGAACCTGCTTCTCCCTCTGCCTCTGCCTGTCACTTTGTCTGCCTGTGCTTGCGCTCTCTCTCTCTCCCTCTCTGACAAATAAATAAATTAAAAAAAAAAAAAACCAGCACATTATCCAGAAGCTAAGTCATACCTTAGCAGAAGAAGAGATGTTACCAGAAGTAGGTGACAAACTTCTGGAGCATAGAACAGAAACTTAGTGCTAAAGGGACGTCAGAAGAGGGAGAAGAGGCTGTCAGCAGAGGGTCCAGAAAGGCCCTGTGGAGGACAGGGCTCTTCAGGTTGTGGCTAAAACATGAGAAGTGTTTAAAGTAGGGGAGAGTCAGAGGGACAGTCCTCCTAGCAGAGGCCTCCCTGAAAGGGAAGGGGAGGGAATGGATTAAGAAGGTGGTAGCTATTCAGCTGGGCTCAGTCAGGGCAGGTGGGGAGACAAGGCTGGAGGGTAAAGCTGTGACCTCGAACCCCATACCAAAGAGCGTGGCTTGATCTTATGCATATTTAGGGCCCCCTGAATATTCTAGAGCAAGGAAGGGACATGACGGGAGGTGTACACAGGGCAGACTTGTCTGACTTTTTGGGCTGAACCACTTAGGACAAAAAGAGACCAATGCAGAGAAGTCAGTTTGGAGTTGATCCAGGTGGATGAGGGATGATGAGGCCTCAGCTAATTCCACGACTTGGGTGTGACTGGGGGGTAGAACGGATGGAGCAGATTCAAAAGACGCTTGGAAGAAGGATTAGCAGGATGCAACAGATTGGATTTGGGAAGGTAAAGCAAGGACCCCCCGCCCCCCATTGATAGGAGTAAGGACGTTAGAAGCAGCAAATGGGAAGTAGAGGGTAGAAAGGAGGAGGTGGGTAAGGAACCCTCCTGTACTCGACCTTCTGGCATTCACTGGATGAGAGCATTTTTAACTTGACAAAGTTTGCTTAACCCTATGCTGGGTGTCATGTCGTCTCACCCATGTCCAAGTCCCTCCGGCTTATCTACTAGACATCCACAGACCCAATAAATCAAGCTACCCCTGTCCCCGCTACCCCAGCCAGCAGTGTGCTTCAGCTGGGTTGACAGCGCTGTCACCCGAGGTGGTTCTGGTGGAAGGAACTCAGGCCTTGGGTATATTTCATAGATACAACCAGGTCATCGTCGCCTTCCAGCTGTATAAACTTAATTCAGGTGATCACTTTATTATTTTTAATACTTTGTCATTCCCTCCTTCTAATCACCTGTCGTATTCCCCATTCCTGCTTTCTGCTTTTAGGGTCCTAAAACTGGTGATTCTGGCCAAGAAAGATGAACCATCCTTACCCGAACTGGTGCCCTTGAGGTTCAGGGGAAGCTCCTCAAGGGCCCGCAAGGGTGTCCAGGCCCCTTCCAGGCCAGTGAGTGCGTAAGTGCTCTCGGAATACACTGAAGACCCAGCCGGGGGTCTCCAGCTGTGGGGGGTGGCCTCACGCACGACATAGTCATTCTATCAGAGCTTCTGTGAGCCACAGAACTCCAACAGGTTGTTCTAACCAAGCCCTTCAGAAGAGCACACAGGAACCTTATTGTTTGTTCTGGTTTGCTCACCTGCTGCCACAGCACCAAATCCTCTCCTCCCATCTTCAGTTTCCAGTTGCCAGACCGTCGCCATCTTGATCACCTTCCTTCAGCCATTTGTTAGTTCTGCTGGGTGTGGCTCAGAGACAACCATCTCATGGCAGGCACGGTCACATATGGTATTTCAGCTTGTCCGTGATCGGCTGTGGTGTTGAGGATGGCTTGAGTCTTCTGCCATGAGCTGGGAGTGAGCTCCTTCAGCCTGGGGCCCCTAGAGACTGTGGTGCGATGCCCCTTGAAGCCATGGTCCCCTGTCTCTCGGGCATTTCTCACGGGGCTAGCCTGTGCTGAACTTAGCAGCTGAAATGTCCATGTTGTTTTGACCCGAAATGACTGGGCTTCTCCTGCACATTTTCGTTCTCTAACTCAGTGGAGGACTTTACACTGATCTTTGTTCAGTATTATCTCTCTGGCCCCCTGATGTAATTCTGAATCCTGATTCTGTCAGCCCAGACATTTACTATATCCCTTCTCTGTTCACCTCTTTGATAAGCCCCAGTTCCTCGGGATTTAAGACTTAAGTGAAAAAATAGGGTACAGAAATGGGCTGAAGACAGCAAATGATCTGTAGTCAGTGCTCCTTGCCTAAGTCGTTGGCCAGTTCCCACACCCACTTCCCGGGCCCCCCAGACACCAGATGCCTGGCTTAAATTCACACTCACCACATTTCTTTATCTGGTGATAGCTGGGTCATGTCGGTGAACAGAGTATAGAAACCAGGTAAGCAGGCCTTTCCCCTTCCATCTTTCTTCCCTTCTGGTCCCCTTTCTACTCTGGTATTCAAGAACACTGAAACCATATGATTGCTTGCCTTCTCGTGTTTTCTGTTATAGAACTAATAATAGCCCTGGGCATTTACGTCACACCTACCTTCCGAAGCACTTTCACACAAACTGTCACATTATATCTGAAAGTGGGCGTGGCAGCTCAGAGAATGAGCTGCCCACAGAGAGGAAGTCAAGAGCAAGGCCAGGAGAGCCTGGTGCTGAGTCCCCATTAGGTTTCAGTGGAGCAGGGTGCTGGCTGGAAGGAGGGAGCAGAGGTATTATTCGGCATCTCTGAACCAGGCAGGAAAGAGAATCAAGCTGCAACACCAAGAGATCGTTTAGGATTGACTACAGAACTCCCGACCTGCTCTCTCTAATCCCCCTGAAGGAACAGTCGTGATGTTGGGCTCTGGGCCTGAGTTTTCCTAAGAGAAAACTAGATCATTTTAAAAAGTCCTGTTTAACTTTAACAATTCCAAAAAATCTGAATCTAAACCAGGCTCTGTCCCCCTCACTCCCCTTTCCAATCCAGCTAGAAAATGTGGGTGGATTGAGAAAGAAGAGAAAGGAAAGATCAAAACTGTGACAACCCTTTGACAACATTTTAACTCGAAAATTGGCTCCGTGTAGGCAGATGTAAATCAGGCGCACATTTACTCAGCTTCTCCTTGTTCTTACCTCCTACTGAATACCTTGAAGATACAGGCCCCGGAGTTGACCGCTGGCCTTTAAACGGCTAACTCAACTTCAGCTGCCTGATTGCCCAGTCGGATGCAACTTATTCCTCCTCCGAACCCCCCCACCCCCGCACTCGTGTCCCACTCCTGGCCCTCACCTCTGGCTGCATCTAGCTTAGTCTCCTTCGTCGGTTGTTGGCTCCCTGTGCACTCCTGCTCACACCCCACCAGGCTTAGCATGCATCGGTAGGTGCTTATTAATTTGTTGAGAGTGGAACAGAGAGTCAGGAGATGGGGCTCACATTCTAGCCTACTCCGTCTTATCCAAGCCCTTGCTAAGTTCGCTGGTCATTAGGTGTTAGTCTGATTTGAGCAAAATCACATGTACACACACACACACACACACACACACACACACTCCCCTTCCCTTGGGCAAGGCAAAGAATTGTGGGTGGTTCCATGCGAAGCCTTTTCCACCAGCAGGGAGAAATCCCTCTGTCAGAGAATACGGGTACACTGGGTCTGTCTCACCTGTCGCTCCCCAGCCTCGTGCTGGTGATACCCTCAGCCTGGCCTCTCTGCACCCAGCCCTTCTCTCAGCCTGATGAGTGGGAAGGCCGGGGGCTTGTGGGAAAGCTCTGCTGAGCTGCTCTTTCTCCTCTGGCGGAGGAGAGGGTCAGGGCAGAGCCATGAAGAATGGTGCCCCCTGTACCTAGGCTACAGGGTCTGTGTTTCCATCCCTGGCCTTTGAGGTTGTCTGAGTCATCTGACATTGTCCTGCCCCCTCCTGCCTGTGCAGCCTGATGGGGGCTGTTCCAACAGTGACAGTCACTGCTAATGATGAGTGACAGCTGTAGTGAGGGGCGGGCGCCTAGGGACAGAGGAGGGGTTGGTGTGGGGAGGGCAGAGAGGTGATGATCTGACACTCTTACACAGCACCACTCACTTTGCCGAGTAGATAAAGACCCGGGAGGAAGTGGCTTGTCTCACAGCCGACCTCAGTCCCCACCAACAGCTATGAAACCTCTCCCATCTCGGAGGGCTGTTGCTGGGCTCGGGCAGCACCGGGGCCCACCCCAGGATCTTGGGTTGCCCCTCGGCCAGCCATGCCCGGTGTTAAATGACACACGGTTCCTTTAGCCCCAAGCATGGGGCGGGCTGCACAGAACCATTCCTGCTCCCCAGGCACTTGGCTCCTGAGAGCAGCCGGTTCCTGTTTACCCAGCACGGTTGAAAAGAAGACCATGGTCCCAGCTCTAGGATGCTGAGTCCCAGCCAGGTCGATCCAGGGACATCATCACTCATTTCCTCTTGCTCTCCAGGCTGTTCCTCATTCCTGCTCTGCTGCAGTTTGTCACCAGAGTTTGCTTGCCCCTTGTCAGCACCTGTGGGACTGAGGCTCTACGTCTCGTCCTGGTTCTCTGGAGCCCAGAGCATTTTGTGTGAGGTCTCCTAGAGGGAAGGATTTTAATACAAGTGGGGAGAGCCACAAAGGAAGACTTTCAAGTGGAGGAGGGAAAGGGGAAGCTTCCAGAGGTCCTGTCTCTCATGAGGGCCAGTGATGACAAACCAGAACCTGGGCCAATCCCCCAGGCTTCTGCCCATAGGCCTCCCTGGGGGCCCTGGCCATTGCTGCCATGGAGAGGGGCTCGGGCCATCACCATAATCGGTTCTGCAATGGGACACTTGTGCTCAGGACAGGTCGGAATGAAGCAGGCCATCCACTCTTAGCCCTTTGGGCAGAGCATGAAGAAGGCAGAGGGGCCCTGGGGCGGAGCTGTAGGGCTCAGAGCGGACCTGGTAGAACCACTGGCAGCCTGGCCCGGGGAAGACATATGTGCACTCCACGGGGCTGGGCCAGGCTTCATGTCGACCTTACGCTGCTGCTGCTGTGGGCACCTACTATGTTGAGGTAGGCTTTGCCCGTGTGTGTGTCCACGTGTACACACATGTATTCTCCTGTGGTTGGGGAGTGACAGGTGCATCTGTTTATTTCTATGCATGTGCTCTTATACTGCAGGCATGACTCAAAGTGGGAGCCTGCATGGGGTGGTATGGAGATCCTGGGCCCTATGGGGACCTGAGGAGGTTGAACTGTCTGGGCTCTGGACTCTGGAACCAGGCTCCGGGCTGTCCCTAAGAGCGCTTGGGGATTGGTAGTACTTGGGGGCCTTTCCTTAGCCCCTGGTCCTGTCCCTCCCTAGCCCCAAAGTCTACACCCATGTACTCAGCACCCAAAGCTCAGTTCCTAAGAAGCCTCAGTAAAGACAGGAGAGATAGTATTTTTCCTTCTCTACTGTTGTGTTTCTCTCCCTGGCCTCTTTCCACCCACTGGTCATGAGGACCAACAGCATCCATGCTCTTGGCCTCCTTAGGCACAATGCGGGCACTGCTTTACCCTCAGCCCATAGCACAGAGCAAAGTGTGTAGGAGAGAGGAGGACACTGGTGTGGATAGGGATGGGCTTGTGGGTTTATTTCGGTGGCGTTTAGCCCTGGCTGTCCATAAGAAGCCCTGGGGGACTACTGCCTGGATCCCCCCAGCGTCTCTGGGGGAAGGGGTTAGGCTTTGGTGCTTTTCGAAGTGCCTTCAGTGTCTCTGCTGTGCGACCGGGCTAGAGGACCTCTGACTGATGGAGCCGCGTAATATAGTCCAAAGCAAATCCATGTTGGCTTAGAAATACTTACATGTGCATCTGTGTAGCAAAGGTAAAAAGATGTGCAGTGGAACCCAATGAAGTCCTAGGAGAGTGGCTGTTTCCGGGTGTGGGAAGCAGGGTAATAATATAGGGGAGGGGCCAGGGCTTCCACGGTCATCGTCATGTTTCATTTCTTGAGTGGAGTGGTGGGGACCTGGTATTATTTCATACTTTTTGGTCTGGTTGAAACAGTTCATCACGAGAGCATGAATTTTGTAGTCAGACCTGGGATTTAAGTTCATTTCTTCCGCTTACCGGCTATGTGACCTGGGGCAGGTACTTCGTCTCTCTTTTCAAAAGAGGTTGTTTAGTCCTCTGTGAAATGGGCTCCCAGGGCTGTGTGAGGATTACCTGTTAAGTTCTAACAGCCCTTCCCCCTCCCTGCCTGAGCATGCCCAGGAGACCTGAGACCAGGCTGGCTCTCCGCTGGGTCGCAGTGGGTTGCTAACTTCCCCTTGGGCCTCAAACTTGTCCAGGATGGAAGGATGACACAGCCCCTGCGGCAGGTTCAGAGCAGGAAACCCAATAGGTTTTTGTTAGGTGTAGGAGGTGGGGTGACTCCAGAGGAAGGGGAAGGCAGTTGAACCCTCGCCTCTATCTCTTTCCAGATCCCTCTGTGGCCTCTCAGCTAAGGGGTGGAACTGGGCCGGCAGTGGGGCACTCCTCTCAGAGGACTGGAGGAGGCAGTAAGGGAGGGCGGAGCCACGCCCCACACTGGGGATGCGGGGCAGGGAGCCATGGCCTCTGCCCGGAGGGCAGCTGGGAAGAGCCCCTCCTCCCACAGGAACACAGGTCTGGGGGCTGCTCACGGGCATTTAGATCCCGGTGCACCCAGGCAGCCTTTTCCCTGGAGAGAAGGGAGCCTGTGAGGCCCCCTCAGTCAGGCAGGGTGTCTGTCTCCAAGTACAAAGGCACACACTCTCTCACACGTGCAATACGCGCCCATGTACACGTATATATTCCATAGGCCTGGCTGTGGAATGGGGAAAGGAACTCAGACACCATTTTCACTGGACAAGTTTAAAACACAAATGGCTCATTTTTATTTTATCTCAGAAAAAAAGAAAACAACATTCCCTTCAGACAGAAAGGCTGTTCATTGGACAGGGCCTCTGGCTGGGCAGCTCCGAGCTACCCAGGCACCCTGCACGGTAGGCCCATCCCAGCTTCCTCCCCGGAGCCCACAGTCTGGCAGCATATTCTATGACACCTCCTGTCCTCGAGCCCAGCTTGGTGGCCCCAGAAGATGCCGCTGGGACAGAGAGTTTAAGAAGTGCACTGCAGCTCACGGGAACCAGAGGGGGCCGCCTGGACTCTCTGGGCTACTGCTGGAGCCAGGATAGCAGCAGGACTGACATCAGACCCAGCAACCAGGGAAGGAAGATAATTAAAAAAAAAAAAAAAAAGGTATTCTTCACGCTTAACATTTTCTCTTGGAAAAAAAAACAACAAAAGAAAAATGCCACCTCTGGGCACAGCAGTTCCTGAACCCTTGGGAAGCCTGGGGAGGGTGGTCTGTTTGTGTGGTCAGGGGCCTGTTGGAGCCATACTCCCCCCACCCCCTTGCCCCAGCCTCAGGGCCAGCCAGCCTGCTCTGCCACAGATCTTCTGCCAAGTCGGGGTGGTGCTTCTAGATGCTTCCAGAGTGGGGTACCAGGCCCTGCCCAGCCAAGATGGTCTGGTGCTGTGGCCCTGACCTGAAGCAGGGCCTCCCACCAAGAAACGTCCACTCCCTCGGACTCCAGGCCCTTCCTGCTGGGCCTCATGCTGCTCCAGCCGGGGCTCCCGCCTCTCAGTCCAAAGTGGGAACTGGCCATGAAAAGGGTCTCCAGGCCCATTCACTCTTCTCCCAACGTGACTGGTTCCATCCACCAAAGAGAAAGATCTCCCTCCTGTAGGAAGGGGCAAACTCAGTGGATCGTCAGGACACACCTGCTCCATCCTGGGCCAGGGGACCCTCGAGGCCGGGAGACTCTGGGCATGCTCCCTTGAGCTCGTGGCTGAGGAGTTCCACATCGGGGAGCCCCATGTCCCCATGGGCCTCATGGGCACTCCCTCCACTCACCAGCCCCAGGGTGTAGCCATTGGGCCGCCGCTCGGGCTGGGGGGCGCTGCCATTGGCCCACACCCCGGGAGGATGGCCGTTGAGGCGAAGGCTGATCTGCTCTCCATCACCGCCATGGGCTGCCAAGGCCCGGGCACTGGGGCCACCCGCCTTGAAGGGCTCCCGCCGCCTGAGGATGTGGCTGCGAATGATCTTGCGGAAGGTCTGGCGGAACTCCCGGATGCGGTAGGCGTAGATGAAGGGGTTGACGACAGAATTGGTGTGGGAGAGGATGATGGTCAGGTACATGAGCTCAGGCGGGGCGTGGCTGCACTCCGGGCAGAAGAAGGTGAAGCAGTTGATGATGTGCAGAGGCAGCCAGCAGAGGGCGAAGAGCCCCACGATGATGGCCAGCGACTTGGCCGCGTGGACCTCCTTCTGCAACGTGGACCGAGCCCGCTCCCCAGGCAGAGGCTGGCTCTCCATCTGCTTCAGCTGCCGCCGGGCCGCCAAGAAGATCCGCAGGTACACGCCCAGCATGAGCAGCAGGGGCACCAGGACACAGGCAAAGAAGTTGTAGTACACCATGTAGTTCATGGGTACCACATCCTCAAAGAGACAGGTCACCTGGCCCTCCCCGCAGACCTCTGACTGGTTCTGGCCCGCCTTTGGCTGACCACAGTTGTTCCAGCCCAGCATGGGAGTCAAGCCAATGGCAAACGACAGCACCCAGCAGACCGCAATGATGCCCTTGGCCCTTGTGCCAGTCACCAAGCCATTGTACCTGGGGAAAGGAGACCAGCATCAGAGGTCTGAAAAACCAAGGCTAGGTGGAGCCATGAGTCAGAAACCCAGAGGGCCTCCCCATCCCCCACCCACTGGCTAGAAGACCAGGACCAGTCACTTCCTGCCTCCTAGCCTCCGTATGGTCCTCTGCGCAGTGCAGGTCCAAGCCCTGCCTTTTCCCACAGGAGCCAACAGCCTCTCTTCCTAGAGAGGAAACCACTGGGCAGACATTCAGATGATCACTAAACAGTATTACAAGTAGTCCTGGGACTCAGTAGTTCCGTTTGCGGGAATTTGTAAGTGAGAGAACTTATCACCTCCATGTTGGGCTTAGTTGACGCTAGAGTAAGTTTCCCCTTAGAGTGGGAGTGGGTCAGGGGTGCAGACTCAGTGGCTGGGGGCAGAACCTACCACATCAGACTTGGAGATGATTTGTGTCTCTTGTCCTCCACACTCTTCCTTCCCCACCTGACTTAAGGTCTCCAGAAGCCCCCAAGGAGCGGTGGAGGTCCGCGCCTGGGTGGCTCAGTGGGTTAAAGCCTCTGCCTTCGGCTCAGGTCATGATCCCAGGATCCTGGGGTCGAGCCCCAAACGGGCTCTCTGCTCAGCAGGGAGCCTGCTTCCCCCGCCCTGCCCCCGCCTGCCTCCCTGCCTGCTTGTGATCTCTGTCAAATAAAATCTTTAAAAAAAAAAAAAAAAGAGGGACGCCTGGGTGGCTCAGTTGGTTAAGCAGCTGCCTTCGGCTCAGGTCATGATCCCAGCGTCCTGGGATCGAGTCCCACATCGGGCTCCTTGCTCGGCAGGGAGCCTGCTTCTCCCTCTGCCTCTAGCTGCCACTCTGTCTGCCTGTGCTCGCTCGTTCTCTCTCCCTCTCTCTGACAAATGAATAAATTAAAAAAAAAAAAAAAAAAAAAAAAAAAAAAAAAAAAAAAAAAAAAAAAAAAAAAAAAAAAAAAAGAAATACCCTCTTCCCCTTCCAAATTCACTCCCAGCCCTCTGGAGAGACACAACTGACATCAGCATGTCTTAACATTTATACAGTAGTCTTAACGTTCAAGAGCAAAGACCTACCTAAGGTACTGAGGTCCAGAGAGGAAAAAGAATGTGCCTGAAAGCACTGAGGACTCTAGAGAGCCAGGCTCAGTCCCAGACTCAGGGCGTTGACCTGATCTGCCACCCAGGAAGTTGACCCCCCAGCCCACAAAAAAGGTGGCATAAATATTATTAAAAGAATGGCAGTCTGAAGCGCCTGGGTGGCTCAGTCAGTTGGGCGCCTCTTGATTTCGGCTCAGGTCATGATCTCAGGGTCATGAGATCGAGCCCTGCGTCGGCCCCTGCGTTGAGAGGGGAGCCTGCTTGAGATTATCTCTCTCCCTCTGCACCCCCAACCCTCCCGCTAAGCACACCTGCACACCCAAGCTCTCTCTCTCTCTCTTTAGGAGAGGGAGAGAATGGGCAATCAAAACATCATCTCCTTGATTGAAGAAGGCGACCTCAGTGATTGCTGGGAGATGACCATCTGTTTAATGGTTTTGATCCTGGCAATACCAGACTGCCCTCCCCTTTACCTGGTAAACCGCACCCACCCTTCACATATCTTCCCCAAGAAGTTTCCTACCCAGATGCAGCTAATCTCTACTCTATCTGGGCCCCTGAGACCAAGGGCCCCTTGGGGGAAGGGTTTTTCTGCAGCCATCTCTGCACTGCCAGCATGGACACAGGGCCACACAGTAGGTGCCCTTTACTTAATTCCAGAATGGGAAGCACCCACAGAAACTATCTCATCTGGGGATGGCAAACTTGGGCCGACAGGGAAGAAGTGTGGGAGGCAGGCGGTCAGGACATCATGTGTACAAAAGCCAGCTGACACTGCCCTGCCCCTGGCCACCCATGAAGAACGTGCTTCCAGTGCCGCCAGATCTCAGAGGGGCTGAGGAGCCGATCCTCTGGGTAAGATCGCCCATGGCTTACATTTTGTCGACAAATTCAAATTAAGGGGGAAAAAAGCCTGGTGGCCTCTGACCCCTTATCCAATCCAACCGCCCCATTACATAGATGGGAGGCAGCTTAATAGTCACTGAATGAATGAGCTGGTGGGGACCCCAGGGTCCAGCCCAAAGACTTCCAGGACAGTTTGAAAATCCCTGGTCTGTCCAGCTGTCTGCTTTTACAGACAAGGAAGCCCAGGAGGGGAAGTCTGGCACTCGATTTTAAAACGAAAGCCCCTTGTGGGGACAGAAACCCATGTTAACAGCGCTTGCCTGCGGCATGCCAAGAATATCTCCGAGAGGATTCCCAACACTGCCTTCCAGGAAGAGAACTGAAGGCAGGGCAGGGGACAAAAGGGACAGTTTTTCACCATATACCCTGTTGTTTCTTTTTGATGTTTTAGTATGTGCAGGTAATTATTTAAACACACACACACACATCAAACAAATTAATTTTGTTATTCAGAAGAAAAGTCCTTAGGCTGAGAGCCCTAGACCCAGGCCCCTGGGGAGCTTGAACAGCGTTAGGGCCCAAATGGAATAACAGCCAAGCCACAGCCTGGCCCAAGGGCATCCCCTGGGCTGTGTCTATGACGGATGGTAGTCCCATCTTGGCCTCCTGGGCCCTGGACATAGGCCGTCCAGTCTAAGTGGTGCCAAATGCATCCAGCACAACCCTCTGCCATTCAGGGGGGCCCGGTGGCACCACAGGGAGCAGTTGCCAGGGCACTGCTCGGCACGTTTGGGGGTACCTCTGCATCCATGTGTCTTCCAGCTCCTAGGCTGCCCCTTCCCAGGGACTCCCCATTACCCATGTTGGGGGCTTCCTCTGTGATCCCAGAATACCACCCACAGCTCCAGGTGGGGCTTCATGCGCATTTTCCCTACACTGACAGAAGGTGGGGGCTTTCCGAAATTGTCCAAAGAGGTCAGTGATCTAAGAAATGAAGAGCCATGGGTGAAACCCAAACTCCTTCCAGGGCAGAGGCAGGCCTGAGCCAGCCTCATACCCTCCCTGCCCTCCTGTTCTGTCTGTCACCTCTCCTTGGCCCAGAGCCCATGTATTCATTCCTTCCTTGGGGCCTTTGTTTAGGCTTGGCCCACTCCTGTTACACCTGCCCCCACACATACCCATCCTGTAAGACCCGTCTGGCATCACCTCCTCCAGGGAGCCCTCTCTCCCAATCCTGCCCTCCTTAGAAGCCAGGTACTTGTTTTTTGTCTCCATGGGGCGATTCACCACATACACCTCAGGTCTTTGCACCAACTGCTGCTCCATATGTGGCCTATTTTCCAAGGAGAGTGAGTGTTTGCCAGGGGCTAATGTGAGAGGCAGGACATAAGGGGCACAAAAGTAACAAAGTCTCTCTTCCTAGGCTTTCGGTCCTTTGGGGATACTGAGAGCTCCATCTTGCCTCTGGCCAGGTTGCTTCTCACTGGCTTCTTGACTAAGCCCTGCCATAGACACCAGGGTCCCTGCACTTGGGAAGAAGCACGGATTTTTTCTAAAACTAAATTTTTTTAAAATTTAAAATAAATTTTAAAAATTTAAACTAAAACTAAACTAATTTTTTAAAATTTAAAATAAATTTTAAAAATTTAAAATAAAATTTTAAAAAATTTAAAATAAAAAATTAAAGGATTTTTTCCTTTCCTTTTTTTTTTTTTTTTTTAAAGATTTTATTTATTTATTTGACAGACAGAGATTACAAGTAGGCAAGAGAGGCAGGGAGAGAGAGGAGGAAGCAGGCTCTCCGAGGAGCAGAGAGCCCGATGCGGGGCTCGATCCCAGGACCCTGGGATCATGACCTGAGCCGAAAGCAGAGGCTTTTAACCCACTGAGCCACCCAGGCGCCCCCCTTTCCTTTTTAAGAAAGGAAGAGAGAGGGGCACCTGGGTGCATCAGTTGGTTAAAGGTCTGACTTCAGCTCAGGTCATGATCTTGGGGTCCTGGGACTGAGCCCCACATCGGGCTCCCTGCTCAGCCGGGACTCTGCTTCTCCCTCTGTCCCTCCCTCTACCCCCCACGCCGCCCTGTTGTGTGCTCTCTCTCAAATAAATAAATAAAAAGTCTAAAAAAAGAAAGAGAGGGAAAAGAAAGGGAAAAAGAAAGGAAAGAAGAAAGGAAGGGAGGAAGAGAAAGAAGGAAAGAGAAAGAGAGAGAAATGAGGGGTGAGTGACACGGGCCTGGGGCTAGATGTCCAAGCAGCAGTCAGGGGATGGGCTCCTGAGAGCTGCTAAAGGCACCTGCTAAGCAGAGCAGAGGAGGGGAGATTTCCCACTGGGGGGGAGGGAGGGATGGGGGAGAGGCAGGAGCTCCAGGTTCTCATTTGCCTTCACTTTGTTCCCCCTTTGCACCTTCATGTACCTCACCCTCCCCCACCCCCCCGGGCCCTTGAGGAATAAGAAAGCAGAGAGACCCAAGGGAGCCTGGAACTTCAGGAAGGGCCCCAGAGCCGCCCCCAACCCCAAGTCAGCAGACACTGGCCTCTCCATGAGTAACACAAGGGTCATAACATCCGCCCTGGCTCTGATGCCGGGCTGTGAGGATCAAAGGAGAAACTGTGCTAACATCCTCTGGCAATGGGAGGGGATGAACTGCAGCAGAAACGTCTCCCTAACAACTCCCCGTCCAAGACATCCAGGCTGACCCTTCAGCTTTATCAGGCGTTGCTCAAACAGCCAGGATCTGGGTGGAACAGGTTCCCACTCTGGGAGATTGTGAGAACTGGGGCTGCAGGAGGGGTGGGGCAGGTCCAAGTTCCATTCAGGGACCCAGCTCTGAAACTCCAGGCACTCAACCAGGATTCCCTATCTGCTCCATCCCACTGAACCTCCCTCCTCCTGGCCCCATCCCTCCCATCCGCTCACTAGATCCTTACAACACCTTTGTGAGCTCAGAAGGACAGAGAGGCCTGTCCCCTTCTACAGATGAAGAAATGGGCCCAGAGAGTGAAAGCTGGCTTTTCATGGTCACACAGCATGTCCCATACTCCTACATCAGGATTCATTCTCTTGACTCTCCGAATACAGAGAGAAGCAAAAGAAGCTGAGACCCTTTCACTGAGCCCCGATCTCTCCCTAGAATGCTGTTGCCCTTTAAATTGGGGAAGGAAGTGAAAGCTAGGTCTCTCCTTCCCTACTGAGTGTTCCCAACAGGGCTGGCCCAGACCCAGCTCATGCTCAGCCTGGCCCCTAAAGCAGACACCAAAGTCTCTGCTCTCTGGTCTACCTCGGACCCTGTGTTCTGACCTGTCCCTCAGTGACCCTGGGCCCTGGACCCTGCACGACCAGACCAGTCTTCTAGGGCTGGCCAGAGTCTCCTCTTCAACAAGGGTCATAAGCTCTCCTGAGACTAGAGCACCCTACAGGGTCACACGGTGCCCAGGCTCCTCCCTTCCTTCGAGCAGCATGGGGAGGGTGCCTGCTTCCCCCTTCCAGCCCACGTAACAGCAGTGGCAGGTGCAGGTCTGGGAGCCCAGGGCCACCCTGTCACCCTGTTCCCCAAAGACTGAGCTGCAGTGGGTGACAGGCCACAGCTCTTCCCAGGCCCAGGCCCAGGCCCAGACCCAACTGTGCTACCAACTCGTTGTGTGGCCCTGAGGGCTGGCTCCCTTCTCTGAGCCTCATTTCTCTATCCCGAAGATGAGAAGAAATGACCTCTAAGGGCCCCCTTGGGTTTGACACTCTGGCCTACTCCATAGAAAGGCACTTGACCTGTCTGGGAGAATTCACCACAGGGCCAGGTACCTGGGTCCTTTGAGAACCCCCTCAGCGTCTGCAGCCACTGGGCTGTGGAACCCAGTTTCCAGATGCAGGGTCAAGGAAGTGGGGCTGGAGGAACCCCCACCCCCATCCCAACACCTACCCTGGGGGAGGGAGGTACTTCCTAGCTTCCTTCAGGGCCAGCTAGGTGGAGGCTGCATTAAATGAGCTCTTGGCCTCAGGGAAAGTCTTCACTTACACAATCCAGAGCTTAAGTCACTTCACAAAAGATTCACCATGAAAACCCCCTCCGCTAGCTGAGCACAGAGGCTCTCTCCAAGATCATGAGTACTTGCTGACCTGAGGAGCACAAAATTTGCATATTGGTCCAAGTGACTCACTGTGGCATTCAGCCAAGTCACTTCCCCTCTCTGGGTCATTTTCCTAATGTGCAAACTGTGCAACTGGCCCAGAGGAGCTGGAGGCGGGCCTGCGGGCAGGCTTCTAGCTCCGAGGGCCTGTGGTTTCCCGTGGTGCCCCGCCCCAGCCCAGCATCACGCTGTGTGAGAAAATGGCCCAGATGCACCGCCCAGGCCCCGGGCCACACGCATCTGCCAGCAGCCAAAGCAGCACCCTCAGCCACACAGCCTGGGGAAGACCGGGGAGGGCCAGGGTGCCTCGGGCCCACAGGGGTCCCCTGGATTGGCGTGCTCCCCGGCCATGTGCCGAGCCCCGGGCAGCCTCAGCCTGGGCCCCGTGGAGCTGTCCTCAAAGACCAAAGACCAAAAGACCAAAGACCAAAACGTGAGCCCAGGTTCAGCCTGACCCTGGCTGGGCACAGAGCAGACCTCAGCACAGATGTGAACCCCAGCATGAGGCATGCCGAGGAAGGGAAGAGGGGATCTCCAACCCACCGGCCCCGGCCCCCGGCTCACCGGAGTGGGATGCGGATGGCGATGTAGCGGTCAATGGCGATGGCCAGGAGGCTGAAGATGGAGCTCTGCGTGAGGACCAGGACAAAGCAGGCGAAGAAGAGGCAGCTGTGGCAGGCAGCGCAGAACCCCGTGCTGATGGTGATGGCAAAGGGGATGGCGAGGACTCCCACAGCAATGTCGGCGGCCGCCAGGGACACCACAAAATAGTTGGTGACATTCTGCAGGTTGCTGTTCAGCCACACGGCCCAGCACACCAGCACGTTGCCCAGGATGGCCAGCACGGCGATGGCCAGCTCCACCGTGATGTACACCCAGAAGCCCATGGTGGGCATGGCCGCAGACGGGCAGGGTCAGCAAGGACACGGGCCAGGCCAGCTCACGGTCCATAGCTGCAACGCAGCTGGCCCCGCCCAGGCCCCTGAGCCCCTTCTTCACAGGAGCCAAGAGCGTCCCTGCCTGGGAGGGGAAAACCCCCAAGGGCTTTTTCACAGCCAACTCCGAGTCTCCAGAAACCAGGCCCTTTTCAGGGGCTCTGGCAGCATCCTGGCTCAGCTCGCCTGGCTTCGCGGTCCCTGAGGCACCTGCTGAGGGAAAAGCCTTGTGAGGAGCTGGGCCCCAGGCAGAGAGGGCAACGCTGAAGATTCCAGGGCAGCCATCAGTGCCACTCACCAAAGCCCTCCCCGCAGGCCAGGCATCAGCCCGAGAACAACCCACTGTGCCCGGACACTGGGCTGGGGATCAGCCTTGGCCCTTGTGTTTTCTCAGCAAGACAGGAATTTGTCTTAACACAAGTTAAGTCACTTGTGTTGCCCTCCCATGCTCAGCTTCCCGAGACTTTTGGGATAGCCCTGCCAGTCTCCTGGGTCCCTGAGTTCACTGCCACCCCGAGGACCCTTCCAGAAAGCCCTCCCTCACTCCTCAGCTCTCCCAGGCCCACCCAACCTTCTCTCTCGGCCAGCCTCATTCCTCTCCGTCCCCTAAGAGCTCTCCCTGGGAAACACCAGTACCTACCTAGGCCGCTGGGTTAAGGAGAAGCCCAGAGATACCTAGAGCTCTGATCTGGAAGGACCTGGGTGGCCCGTCTGGTCCTGTGTCCTGCTGCCGGCAGATGAGCCCCCATGCCCTCACTGGTGATGCCATACAGCAGGAGGAGCAAGCACAAAGGCAGCCTGCCCCTCGGCAGCCTCTGCTGGCTGCCTACATGTCTGGGCGGGGAGCGCCCTCCTCTCCTTCCCCTCACCCTCCTCCCACACCTGCTCCCCAACCTGCTCCTCTGCCTGGCTAATGCCAGGGTAGACTTAGCGTCATGCTGGGCAAAAAGCAGGGGGCTCAGCCAGGACTTGCCGGAGAAATCCAGGCAAGGATGGTTTTTTTCTTTTCTAGGCCTCAGTTTCTTCATTGATACCATGAGGAGACTGGACCCCAGAGAGCCTCTGGGGACCATGGTGGCACTCATTCAAGATTCCATGAGAAGGAAATAAGTAGACCTGAAAGAGTTCCCCCAGAGTCAAATGTTAGAGAGGTGTAAGGAATTAAACCCCGCAGAAGCACAGGCAGAATCCAAGGTCTTGGGCTCCCCCAGCCCAAACCCCCAGGGTTCCCTTGAGCTTGTGAAATGGTCTCCATCTCCCCCTATCAGCCTGGGGGCCTCTCCCCACTGCCTTTGCCCCCACTTGTCACACTCACAGGTGCTGCCTCGTGGAGTCCCTTCATGCCAAGTCCACCTCCTCCTCCAGTCCCAGGCCCTCCCGGGGCCCCAGGTGCGCGCGGGCAGCAGCTCCTGCCTGCATCTAGGGACAAGAGGCTGGAAGCTGCCTTTCCGCCACCCACACATGGACTCAGGAAAGTGTGTCCTCCTTCACTCCTCCAGGACACAAGGGATAGAGCAGGCCTGGGAACCTTGGGAGAAGGTGACTCATGGTCCCTTGCCATGTTCCCAGAGCCAAGCTCCCCCCACCCCATCCAGGAGGTGACAGGGGGCTGCAACAGAAACACAAGTCTCCTAACTCCAGTGTGCCTCAGGCGGCCCGGACTGCACCCGAGGACTGTTCCCCGCACCCACCGGGAGGCTCGAACAGAGCACCCGACCCCAGGAAACAGGACAGAGAAGAGGAGGCGAAGTCCCTGAAGAGTGGAGGGTTCCCGCAGCCTGCGGCAGACCCGGTGGGCTTCCCCCAGGCCCAGCGGGGCCCACTACCAAGGGAGCCAGCATGAATCCCAAGTGCCCGCTGTACACAGGGTATTTGCCAGCCAGCTGCCCATGAAGCATGTCAGTGGCAGAAGACGATGAGACCAAGTCTCCTCGTACTATCCCTGGTCCCAGAGTGTCCCTGGCCTAGAGCCCAAAGCAGCACTCACCAGGGAACCCCCAACTGCAGAAGCTGGGTGTCCAGGGTCCAATTTTTATTTGGCAAAGGGAAGTGACAGACCCAAGACTGCCTGCTTCCCAGGGGCCTCCCAGGCCCTGCAGCAGAGGCAGCAAGCCACAGTCCAGTGGGGTCTGGCCAGGCCCAGTAAGCCTCAGGGACCCTGCCCCCTGCCGCCAGTAAGCTGTCTGCCCTCTACCCTCTTCACCGTCACCCACCACCCTCCTTACCCGGACTTTGGCCTCTCCATGGGACTTGGCATCAAGAGGCGCCGCAGCGTCTGCCAATCAGACCAGCCCAGGCTAGTAGCCTGACTTGGCCCCAGACCACTGTCCAGATTCCGAGGGTCCTTCCTGAGGGAGGAAGAGGCAGGAGCCCTGGCAGTCCACTTGACCTAAATACATGTCACATTTCTGCTGCGTTGAGGCCAGGCTGCCCTATCCCACTGCCCAGAGCACTGCTGGTGGAGTCACTACCAGCACCTGTCCTGGAGGCCAGGCTGACTCCACGAGCCAGGATGCCTGGACTGGCAAGGCCTTCGAGGGGCCTAACCCGGCCTTGTTTCTGGTGAGGCTCTCCTGGGCCCCGAGTACCTGCCTGCATACCCCCAGTCCTCAGGGCCTCCCTACCACCTTCTGCGCTATGGGCTCCCATGGTCACCAGCACCTAGTAGCGACACTCTTCCTGATGACACTGAAGTCACCGTACCTGCAGTGCCCTCCCACTCTCACTGGATGCAGCGGGTCCTCCTGGTCAGCCCCTCCCACCCATATCAGTCCTGCAAGGACCTAATGCCCCTGACAGCTGGGTCCTGAAAGGCTGCCTCTTTGCACACCTGGCTCCCCGTCTGCCCTTCCTACAGCATTCCTGCAGGCTCTTCCCGCTGCTGCCGGTACATCCTGGGGTAAGACTGGCCTGGCCCCACAGGCAGCCTGAGCATCTGTCAAACCAGAGTGCCAGCCCCAAGCTGAGAACATCTGTGCAACCCAAGGCACCAGGGGACAGGCAGGGCAGGAAGAGGGCTGAACAGCCTCCTGCTGGAGCTCTTCTTCGGGAAGGTTGGGAGCTTCCCAGCCATGGATGGGCAAATCAGCCCAGGGGATGGGGGCACCCTGACTTGCGGCCTTTGTCAGACTTTCATGGTGTAAATGCTCCCGGTGGAGCCAATGTCAAGCTACTAATGTGTCATTGACAAGAAATGTGAAGTAGCACACACAGCTCAAGAGAGCCTGTGTCACTTGGCTCCGGCCACCACTGAGCCACCGAGCCCTGCACTCTCCCTGGATGCCAGGACTCTACTCCAGACCCTCTTAGCGTGGGCGGCCTGCTTGGGAGCTCACAATATGAGAGCACGGTGACAAGGGGGTCATCTGTTCTCACTGGCCCCATGAGCTCCGTTTTACAGACGAGGAAGCGAAGTTCCAAAGAGGTTAACGACCTCTCCCAGCCTTTCCAAGAGCATGAAAGGGGGGAATAGAGCTGAGGGAAATGCTCATGAAAAACACAGCAGCAGGAAGATTTCCCGGGGCCTCCTGGCCCCTCTCGGCTTCCCTCCCTTCAGGGGCCTCCTAGAGCGACAGGAAGGTCTGAGGCCCAAGAGGGACAGGGGTGGAGTCAGGATCTGGCAATTTCCTATCCCTCTCTGTCAGCTCTGCCTAATTAATTCTTGAGTCATCTGTTGCTAGCCAGGAAAGGAAATTAAATGTTAATAACGTAATATTTCCCCCTGATTATCCCTTACTGGGGACAGGGCACAGGGCAGAAGCTGTCCCATCAAAACTAGAGACACGTGCACGATAAGCCTTGAGAGGACAACCCCGCAGGATTCCCCCGATCAGATCAGAACTGTTACTTCTTCCAGCCTTCCTCCTCACCCCCACTGACCTGGCCACCTTAATTAAAACTCCATTTAATCAAAACCCACATACTTCCTGGCCCACTTCTGGCTCCTTGTAAGTCACTCTCGCAAGGCTTTCTGTACACATGCGCAGATGGCGTCTGTATCCCCAGAGTCTGCTGGATGGAGGTGCCTGCTAGCTTCCAGGCAGGACCCCATACCTTTGTCCCTGGGTGCGGCACAGCGCAACAGACCAGGCCCAGTGTCGGGACTCGGACCCGGCATAACCATGCTTGGCGCAGTCCTGGGCTCCGGAATCCTGGCCTGAGACTCTTTCATCACTTTCTCACAGCAAATGTTACACCAGTGCCTACTCTGTGCCAAGCAGCATCCCAGCTGCTGGATCACAGGGAGCTCTGTGCCTCATGCTGCTGAGCCTGGCCCCAGAAGGGTCCTGAGCCTCTAGAAGGAGGCCTTGAAGGAGGAACCGTCCCAGGAGACTGCTGAGAGCCAGCTGCTCCCCAAGTGTGCGGTCACTCCCCGTCTCCAGGGCCTCAGGTCCCACTTATGATGAGCCTGCGAACCGCAATTGCAAAGCACAGGAGAAAAACTCAAGCTAAGATAAGCAACAGCACCCAAACTACGGAGGTTCATTCATTCGGGAAGACATGAAGGTATAATCTCATAATGCTTTTCAAAAGACATTTAGGATCTTTAAAGAGACGAGAAAAGGAATAGCATCCACAAGCAAAAACGAGAACGTACGACTCGACGGGCAGAGATGAAACAAGAACAGATGAACACGAACAAGAAATAATAAAAAATCCCTGCAATGAAAAATAAAGGGCCTGAGGCAGAACACAATCCTCGTGGTGCATTTCGGGCGTGCATACAGCTGCAGACGACCGGGGATCTGAGAGGTGATGATCAGCACTGAGGAATGAGCACAGCAACTTCACAAAGACACAAAGCCCAGGAGGAGATCCAGCTGACCCAGCTGAGAGACCCTGAAGGTAGACAAGAAGTAGCAACACCTGTCTCACGGGAGCTCCATCAGCGTGGAGAGGGCAACAAGCAAAGAAGAAACAGCCGGACAGGCAGCTCTGCTCCGCCTCTCAACCCCAAGCCCACAGCTGGCTCTGCCATGACTGGTCTTCGGAGTGGCCCGGGGCGTGGGCACAACCCTCCCAGAACCCCAGGGGCCCTGGGGCCTACCAAGGCCCTCTCCAAACGCATCAACTGGAGTGGGGCCAGTGTCTTTCAGGGCTGCCTGGAGGCGAGCAACCACGGAGCACTGGGGCCCCTTCCTTCCCTCCTTCCCTCCCTGTAGGACAACCCCAGGACCATGGCACAGGCTGGGCCCAAAGCACCAAGCAGGCATCCAGTGGTCCCCCTCCCCCACTGCCCCTCTGCAGGCTGCTGCTCTCAGCCCCAGGGGCAGGATGTGGGCAGGAACTGGTGGAGTGGAGAGCCAGCTCCCTGTACTGAATCTGGCCCTTAGAGTAGCCTCCGCATCCTCAGCTCCTGGGGCCCCAGGCCCAGCCCCAGCTCCTTTCTCCCCACGGGGGGCCCAGAGTCCCCCTCCAGTCCCCACACATCCAGGCCAGATACCGGGAGAGTCTGCAGCCTCCCAGCCTGAGGTGTCCATTCACCCCCTCACTGGCTACCTCTGACAGCCCCCCCTCCAAGAAGTCACCCCACACACAAAGTGCTGGGTGCCCATTCTGTGGCCACAGGAGCTCTGGTGTGCTCCCACCCCTGCTGCATCCCACACTCCCTGAGATCCCAAGCAAGAGTCTTCCCCTTTGTACCGAGGGTCCTGTGAGACGGCACCCATACCTCCCTCAAATGAGCCCTCTGATGGTGGGACAACAGGGACTATGATGCCTGAAGGGGACACAGTGGGGGGCCTAGATGGCCCCAGTGGGCCCAGGTGGGGCCCTGGCAGAAGTGTGGTCTGTTGGAGGGCAGGAGCTCCTTAGAGGGAGGGCCCACCGAGGACAGGAGGGAGGCAGGCCCACTTCTGGAGTCCCTGAGACGAAGGTGTGCTGACACAGCCCTGGGGGCCGAAGGGAGAGGGTGAGAGCATCAGCCAGCAAAAGCAGCACGGCCTGTGGGTCGCACCAGACGCCACGCAGCTCCGCCACTGTTCCTTGTTAACTCAGTGGGCCCCTGTACCTGGTTCCCGGTTTGCAAAGGCCATTAAGGGCCAGAGGTGAGCGCCTCTGGGGTGGGTGGGCAGACAGAGACCACCAGCCCACACACCAGGAGGGGCATCAGAGTGACGCTGCCTGCCTCCCCCTGGCGCATGAAGGCCCTGTCCAGAAGGTGAGCACTGGGGGCCTCCTCTCTGCATCCAGTTACAGCCTCCTGCCCATTTCTCAATTCCCTTCCCCCATCTGGGCCCAGCACAGACCTCCAGAGTACGACCCGCAGGCACCGCACCCCAACCATTGCCTCCAGCCTCCAGACCATGTAACCCCTCCCTTCCGTGACTGCTGATGCTTCTTGGGCCCAGACCCTTTCCCTGGGGGTTGGGACTTGTTCCTTTTGCCGGCTCAGCACCTGACTCCGGGTGTCTGTCTCCTCCACAGCCCCCGAGGCACACCACAAAACCCTTTCTCAGCATACTTCGTGCCATGGCCATCCCTCTGGTCATCCTCCCCTTAGCTGCCTTGGTCACATCCTTCAGCACCTGGTCTGAGCTGCGGCAGACAAGACAACTGCCATGGGATGGCTGGGCTGGCCGTTCCCGCTCATCCGGGTAGGGTAGCTCAGGAATGAAGCAGGTTAAACGTTGCAGGCTGTGAGGCCCTGAAGCCAACTCCAGTCCACATGTCCCTCTGCCAACAGAGATCCCCTGTGGTGTCCCCCCCATGCCGCAAGGCCAATAGCCTCCTTCTGGGGTTCCCCAGCTCAAGCACAGACCCCAACCTGTCCTCTGGTCTGACCTTCTCCTTTCAGGCCCATCTCTCATTTACTCTCCATCACAACCCTGTACAGAGAGCATTGGTCGTTCCGTCATGCTCGTTTTTATGAGTAAGGCAGCGAGTGCTCCAAGGAGGTGAGACCAGAACCCAGGTTTGGGCATCGAAATCTGCCGTCCATTGGGTTGCCCTTGAAGCCAGCCCTTACTCTCTTGGGTTATGGGTTCCTAGGGGCAGGACCACGGTGTGGTTGGGGGCCTGCACCTCACAGACCAACATGAAGGAGGGCAACAAGCAAGCCCCCAAAGGTTGGCCAGGACTGACCTGGCCCAAAGCCTCTCTCACCTGCCATCCATATATGGGCGGCCCTCAGCTTCTCTGAGGTTCTGAACAGGGAAGCAGACTGAGCCCAGAACCTGATCTACACGGACAGGATTAGGATAGAGGGGCAGTGACCAGAGTGACACTAGAAACTGGGAAAGCCAGGAAGACTCTAAATGGCAAGGACAGAGCAAGGACATGTTGACACCACTACCTGTGGACAAGCCTCAGTCCGGAGCTCCGGTCACGGACCTGCTGAAACCCGAGATGGGGAGCTGGCCCCCAGAGCCTTCCAGCCCTGCCAGTGCCTCCAGGACCAGCCGCGGCAGGACTAAAGAGGGAGCCCCTGACCCCACAACATCCTCCCTGGGCCACTGTGCTCCCAAAAGCTCCCCATCTTGGTCCCCACAGTGGGGCATGGAGGTAACACAGAGAGTGTCCTGGACGGTGCAGAGGCTGGCTGGACAGCAGAGGCCCAAGGGAGGGCAGCCTGAGTTCTGAGCCAGAGGTGAGCACAGGCCCTGTGGGTGGACACCGGCCTGGGGGCTCCCCACCCATGGTGAGGGAGAGCTGGATAAAGGGGCAGCCTAACCGAACCCCAAGAGCCAACCCCAACGCCAGACCGACGGAATAGGGAATGGGGGTTGGGGAGACCCGCTCTCCAGCTTCTCCTTCTCTTTCCCTCCGCCTCTGCCTTGGCCTCCACCATCCTCCCATTTTACAGTCTGGAAACTTAAATTCTAAAGCGGCAGGGTGGTCCCGGGAACGCAGAGATCTCTGCTCCGCGGGCCCGCGGCCCCCTCCTTGATCCTTTAGGCCGGCTGCGCCAAATCCCTCGAGGGCCGCCACCATTCCCGCCATTCCTACACCTCAGCTCCGGGCAGCCCGGCAGACGGCCAGGTCCACTCCGAGGCGCGCAGCCACCCTGCCCGGCCTCCGGACTCCCTTGGGTCCCCTAAGTCCGCGTGTCGCCACCACTGTCCCCGGAACGCTCCCGCCTCGGCCCAGCGTTCCAGACTGCCCTTCTCGCCGCGCCCGGGCGTTCGGGATGCCGAGCAGCTGCCCTCGCCGTTCCTCCCCGGGAATGCGGTCCCCGCCCCGGGCTGCTCCACCTGCGGAAGCCCTCTCTCGCCCCCGGGGTTCCGACCCGCCTTCTCTCCGGCCGCACCTCTGCGCCCCCAGCCCACCCCCGCCAGGCGCGTACGGAAGGCTCGCCGAGTGCCCTGGAGCCGGCCCGTGGCGCCCAGACGGACCGACGGACGTCCCCGCACGTCACCTGCGGGTCCAGACTCCTGCCCCCCAATCCCCGCCGCCGGGGCCGTCGGGCTCTAGCGTCCCCACCCCTCCACGCCGACCCGTGCGCACCTTCCGGTCCAGTCTGGGGCGGCCCGAAGGGTCCGCACACCGCCCCCCGACCGGGCTTAGGACGTGCGTCCGCGCCTGAGCCGCCCCTGCACCCGCCATTGCGGTCTCCGCCTCGGGGCAGAGCTCGGACCCCAGCCCTGTGAACTCACTCTCGGGGTGGCGGGAAGAGAGGGTCGGGGCGGCGGGGTGCCCTGAAGGGAGGTGTCCCGCGCCACCCGTCCCACCCAGCCTCTCAGCCTCCGACGGCCCCATGCCGTCCAGCCGCCCGCCAAGGACCCTCGGGACCCCGGACCGGAGACCCCGGCTGACCTGCAGCTCGCGCGCCGGCTCCCGCTGTCTCCGCGGCGGCTCGGGCTCGGGCTCCAGCCGTGTCGCTCATGGGCGCCCCCTGCAGGCGGCTTCGAGACTTGCACTGTCCCCGCCCCGCCCCGCCGCGCTGGGAAACCGAGGTCCTGAGTTCCCCCCGGGGATTGGAGGAGCTGGCTTGAGAACCTGGGGGATGCCCGCAGTAGGACGAGGCCACGACGGGCTGGACCGCGCCACATCCCTGCCCGCGTCCCCCAGCGTGTTCTTCCTGGCTCGCGTCCATCTGGCCACCTCCGGCGCCACACCCCCCTCGCCTTCGATGAGTGTCCTGGCCAGTTCTCCTCCCCGCCCAGTGAAGCCGCCCGGCCCTTGGCCCGCACTCCCTTTCCTCCAAGAAGACTGAAGGGCTTCCCCTGCTGCTCTGGTCCTCTTGGAGCTCTGCTGTATCCCTTATCATTGTAGCTGAGTTGAGGTGGTGCCTTTGTCATCCCTCCCCAGTGTCCAGCTGTGATCTGGGAAGTGCCCAGTGCCAGCTCCTCCTCAAGTCTTTCCATGGCTGCACTGTTTCTGAAGGATAAAGCCCAGCCTCCTTCCCTTGGCATTCAAGGCTTTCAGCTCTGAGGTCCTGCCTGGTCTCCGGCTTTGCCCTCCTTTCCTGAGCCTTACCCTAGGTTGGGGGTGGGGGGGGCACCTCAGCTCCAAGGATGTCTGTAGGAAGCCCACCCAGTTTCCAGTGGCCCCTCTAACTGCCCCAGCACAGACTCAGGGCCAGGGCTTTCTTACAGCCTCTGGGGCCCAGCTGGGACCTGTCCCCACCTCCACTTCTCTGAGCAAAGTGAAGAGGAGTTGTCTTCTGTGCCACACACTGACCTGGAATCTTAGACTCTTGGGCTGGGACTCCATCCCCCCCGTCACCCCCAGGCCCATGTTTTAGAGACTTCAAATTGGGAATGACCTCACAATGGCCCCAGTCCAGGCATACAAGGGGACCCACCTTCTACCCTTGCATCAAGAAAGTCTTGAATGCCTACCCCAATTCTGTGCACAGCCAGATGAACTGTATCAGACAGCCAGAGACCAGGGCACTGGTGACCAGGGACTCATGGGAACCCCTGCATTCTTGAACCTCTGGGGGTCAGCGGGGTCACGGTGAAAAGCCCAGGAGAGGGGTTTGTGCAGGACCAGACCGGACCCTAGAGCTCAGGCCCCCTACAGGAGCTCGATGTCTCCCACAGAGGGAGAATGCCAGCAGGAGGTGGGACTCTAGGCTCAGCTCGAGAACTAGAGTCTAAGGCCATGCTCATTGCTTGCCCGGATTCAGCCAGCCTCCATTGCCTGACAGCCTCCTCCAGCTCTTTTCTGAGCCTGAGATCTCATCCCCATTCCGCCAGCTCAGGTCCCAGGGTTCCTGTCTTCCTTAATATCCAGTGTTAGGATAGGCCATGGGGGGTGGAGGACGGTGGGCTGGGAGGGGTCAGGACCCCAACCCAGCTCCAGGTGTTGATGAGGCACATACAAGATTTTTTTCAAGTGGGGAACGGTCCCTGGATGCCTTTCCAACCTCCAGCCTGGCCCTTGTCCCCTTGGCACCCCGTCCCCCAGTCTAGGCCTTGGTAACCTCCAACCCTCGTCCCACTCACATCCTGTGAGGGGTAATGGGGGACCAAAGGAAGGAGCTCCCCCACCAGGCAGGAACACTGCCCCTGGGGCTGCACTGGTGCTGTGGCTTTCCCTCAGCCGTGAGGTTCCCACTGCCTCACCTGTAAAATGGAACTGTTTTGTTTCACATCCCGAGACAGTCAGGCTATGAGGTACCAGCTGGGGGCTCTGCCTGGCCAGATGGCCCTCCTCCACACCCTTGGCTTCCCCCCCTTGCTTCTGTGCCGTCTCATGAGATGAGCTACTCCTGCAGTGGAGATAAAACCCTCCTGCCCACACCAGTTTGTCCTCGCTCAACAAACACGCAAGGAACAGCTTGTCTTGAGAGTCACCTGGGGCCTAGGAGGGACTATGGAGTTTCATGGGGCAGAGACCAACACTCAGACAACCTGGGGCAGGGCTCACTCTTGCCCCTTTAGCCCCCAGCATGGGCCCCTGCCATTTCCATTCTGGGGCCCAGCACCTTTCCCACCCAGACCTCCCCACATATGACCTGGCTATGCATGCACCTGTCTCCACGCCAGACAGGTCCCATGCCCAGGGACTGAAGGCTTCCCTTCTACAGCTGGTCCTCAGGGCCAGAGTACCAAAGCTCTCAGAGCTCATCCCTGGGGCCCACTTGGCAGCAGCCAGCTCCTTGGCATGGGTGCCCCAGGCGTGGGGTAGGCGTGTCCTCAGGCCAGAGGTGGTAAGGCAAGGGGTTGGGTCCACCCCAGAGCCAGCTCCTCAGGGTTCCTGGGACCTGCCCAAGCTGGGAGCACCACCAGGTCCCCAGCCTTGTCCTAAAGCAGTCCTTCCCCAGCCAGTTAGAGGCAGAAGGAGCTGCTCCAATGGTCCTGTGTCATCTGTCATGTGCCTCTGTCCAGGTCTCTCGCGAAGCCACTGTCTGGACAGCACACACCCAGGACTGGCCAGTTGAGCCGTGACAGGAAGCAGGCATGGGGGAGGGCTGTTCGCAAACCCTGCTTCCCCACCGAGCGGACGTGCTCAAGGTTAACCCACATCTCCCGGCCTTCCTACACTAGAGGCCCCCCCCAACACTGCGCTCTTGGCACCCCCACTGTGTTGGCCTTGCTGCCCTCTTACCGGTGCGGTGCCCTCCTCAGCCTGGAGAACACTTCTCAGGTGTCTCCGCCATAGGGGAGGCCCCTGTGCCTGCCCAAGGGAGCTCCGGCGGGGGGGCAGGGGGCACAGGCCTACCGATCCTCAGGCACGGAGATGCCCCTGGCAGATCCCACCTTCTATCTCTGGGCTTTGGTGTCTCTGCCCAGCCCCAGGTCAGGCTTTGAAGGCAACAGGTGCCCGCCCTTCCTTCCATCCAAACCCAGGCTCCTCAGGGGGTCCAGATGGGATTGCTCTTGCTCCTGATTTCTGGTCTCAGACAGCCTCCCCCCGCCCCCCTGCTGGCTTTGTTCCTATCCAGGATGCACCTGGTGGCCTCTGGACCCCGATTGTTTGCACTGGGGCCAGCTGGGCCACATCAGGGGGAAAGCAATGCCAGACCCAGGACAAAGCACCGGTGGGTGCTGGGGCCAGTGTCCCTGAAATCCAACCAGGCCACCCTGAGGTACTCACCAACTTCTTCAAATGGGAGGGGCACTGCATACTTCCTGGGACTCTGGAATTGAGGAAGTGGGAGACCTCACAGGGCTCCTGTCTATGCTTAGACTAAAGCAGGCTCCAAGACAACGGAATCATGCCAGAGAAAGCTCCCCAAACCATCTGTAGGCCTGGGAGCTGCAAGAGCAGTGCCCTGATCCTCCAGCCCCATCCCCAGAAAGATGCTCCAGCCCACATCGGCTTCTGGGTGTCAAATAGTAACCCCACTAGGAGCTCTGTGCTTCTGAGCTGATCAGGGCTCACCCATGTAGATGTGGGAACTGAGGTCCCGACAGGACTGGGACCTCATCCTGGGCTACAGGGTGGACAGGGACCACATGCATGCCGGAGCTTGTCACTCACCACCCTAACAATGGCTCTACGCCAGGAGCCCAGGCACTGGCATACAGCAGCTCCCAGAACATCAAACCAGCTGCCTTCTCCCCACCCTCCCTGCACCCCTATCCCCATGCCCTGCTAGGAACTTCCCTATCCCACTTCAAGAAGAGCAGGGTGTTTGGTAGTAGGGACCAGGAGGGGCCTCTTTGTGGGGGGTTCATCATATTGCAGAGGTGGGAAGAACCCTGGCCTGTCGCCAAGTTGGTGCCAGATCTGGGGGTGGGGGGAACCCGTATCCCAACTCCCACTTGGTGCAACCTGCTTCCTGCCCCCTGGGTCCCGGTGAAATGCCTGTCCAGTGCTCCTCCCCAGCCCTCTCCTAGACTGTGATCCCTTTCTAAGAACCCTGGACTCACATACACTCCATAATGAAGACATCCTCCAGGGACTCTTGTGGCCTTTCCATGCTCTGGGTCTGGCTCGGATCTGGTGGCAGAGATGGCAGGCTGTGCCCAGTCACTCTCTGCCCCTCTGACCCGCCCTCACAGTCCCCCAGCTCCCAGCCCTACCTCCACACTCAGCCTGCTCTCCCACAGTATGAGCCAGGCCCAGGGATTACAAAGCCATCCTCCCAGGCCCTACCCTGCCTCCTGCACAGATGCACTAGCTGCAGCCTAGCAAAGCCCTGCCCTGGTAGGCTCGGAGCTCTTGCTTTCCCAACAGCCTTGGCCCTGACTACAGTCCGCTCCTCATCGGCCTGGTGCAGAGCCCAAGACCCCTTCTACCTGCCTTGCCTTTCATTTAAAGGACAACCTAAAACAGAACTCAGGTCAAACCAAGGGTGTTGGGAAGTGCACCCATTTAAGAATAGGGCCAAAGAGTTGGCCACTGTGTCACCAGGGCATGGCTGCCTAAGGCCTAGGACCCCAGCCCTGCGAGGCTGTGGACAGAAGGGTGTGAGATCCTTTCTGGATCTCTCCTCCTTGAGGAATTTGTTTTCTTGCTTCCACCCATCAAAGTCTCCCCTCTCCCCCGAGGTTCTAGAACCTTCCCTAAGTCAAGGTGGTAACAGTTCCCTCCCCAAACATGCTATGCTGTCCTGGGACAGGAAGTGCAAGCACCAAGTCTAGGAAAGCAGCGCCCCTGGGCTGGCGCCACTGGGACCCACCATGTTATGAGCAGTTTAGGAAATCAGGCTACAAAAGGACTCCCCGTGGTGGGCCTCAGTCTGCTCCAGAGGTAGCTAGCATGACAGGCAGGCAGGAGGGATGTTTTGGGGAGGGCAGATTCCACAACTGAGGGGCAGCAGCTAGGACAGCCCATTCTGACCCTCCTGCCCAGGGGTCCTGAGGGAAGGTGTTGACTGGTGTCCACTGCACACAGACCCCAACATGCTGGTCTCAGCAGCCTCTTGTTCCCAGCAGAACGACCTCCTTACAATTCAGCGAAGGGCAGGAGCTCCATGTCTGAGCGAGCGCACCAGGTCCCACAGCTGGTAAGTGGGGAGAAGCTGGAGACATGCCCAATCTCAGGGCAGTCTTTCTCCTGCTCAGTCCTATACTCCAAGTACTTGGGTGTGCTCTGGAAGCTGGGTCACGGTGGGTGCCCACGGTTGTCAGCACTCACAGGCCACATCTCAACTCAGGCCATGGGCTCTGGAGCTTCCCAGGTGTGAGCTCCGTTACTGGGCAGAGGCCAGCCCTGGGAGGGAGTCTCAGGCCCAGGAAAGGCCCCCTAGGTCACTTAGTGTGTAACAGGGTGGCTTCATAGTCCTTTCCACATGAGACACGTAGCATAGGCAATGTGACAAACCCCAGTGTTATCCTGGGCTGCGCCCCGTAGATTCATAATCATTCCACACAAGATGCACACGGAAAAAAGGCCTGACTGGTTTGCTTGCTCTGAGTGGTGTAATTACTGATTTTTTTTTCCTCTATAATTTTATATATTCTGAAAATGATCTCCAAGAAGATGCACTGCTAGGGAGAAAAAATAAACAACCGCCCTCAAGGCAGCACCCCCCCCCCCCCGCCCCAACCACTCTGTTCCCCACAACAGCATGTCTTGGCTACCACTGGGAATACCAGGCCTTCCGTTCTTATAGGGTAAACTGGGCAGGGCTTCTGGGGTCTCAGTCCTGGGCCTGGCCTGTAGTTCTGCTTTGCAGGCCACGGAGGGACCTGGAAGACAGCAGCACTCCCACTCACTCCCTCAGGTCCCTCAACCATAACACATAACGCCTGTGAGCTGCAGGGGAGGGCCAGCCAGAGGGGATGGAGCCTGGACTCAGGTGCCCTCCTGTTGCCACAGCCAGTCCCAGGGGGTAGCCAGGGTCCCGTTCACACCATGTCAGAGGAGCAGCTGGAAGTGTGGAGTTAGAAAAGTCCAAGCCTGATGTGTTTCAGCAATTTTAATACATTCAAGAATATTTAATAGAACAAAATAAAAAAGTACTGTCAGTCAGCAGAAGCCTGTGGTTGAGAGATACAGAAATGGAACTGGCCCTTTTGCAGTAAAGCTTGTGCTTAAAGGGAAAAGAGGCAAAATGACTTTCTGGGGGCTTCATGTCAAGTGCCACTGGACTAAAAGCACCTCAGAATAGCACTTTTAGGTATATATGACCATCTAGAATTATCCCATAAAGTCAATAGTGTTAAAAGGATCCTATTAGAAAAAGAAAAGTCATGCTTCTAGAATTTTCTCGTCTGCGGAGCCACACGCAAATGTAGGCAGCCTGGCTGGGCACCCTGGCACAGCCTCTTGTCAGGAAGGCAGAGATAGGCCCTTAAACAGGCTGGGCCCTGTCCTGGCACTTCCTGTGGCCACCCTCTCCCTGTCACCGACCCCAATGGCGGCCTTGGGGGTACAGCCCCAGGTCCCCCAGCATGAGCTGCCAGGGCTGGGTCACTTGGCTAGGAAGGAACAGATCTGTGAACTGCAGACCCAGGAAAGTCTTCTCCTTCATAGGACAAAAAAGCACCCCCCCAACAATAATAAATAAACAAAAACATGGCTGCAGTCAGACACACTGGGTCCAGACAGGAGCACAGGCTTCCACGAAGGCAAAGGAGAGCAAAAGTGGGACTTGGGAAGACCGAGTGGAGAGACATTTAAAAAACAATAATTCTCACCTAACAGTCCCTCATCTGATAGCAGAGAGCAACTGTCAACAGAGCAACAGAAGCCAGAATGGAACCTGATCAGGGAGGATGGGGACAGGTATCCACCAGGGTCTTCTGGTGCACCCTGGGGCTGGGTTCTGCTCACTAAGCTTCTCCTTCCTTAGCCGAAAATAGGCATTTCACAAAAAGCCTCCAGTTGGGACAACAGCCAGAGCTGCCAGGTTGGGACATCTGGGCAGGGTTGATGGGCACTTACCAGCCAGCTGGTGACTGTGGGCCAGCAGGCCATAAACACACACACACACAGCCCATTTCACAATAACCACATTCCTTCCTAGGCTACAGACACCTCAAACTCCTAGTCTAGAACATGATGCTCGAACACAGAACCCTCAGGCCCACAAGCTGGCTGGGCAGCCTTCTTCACATCCTAGGCTGGGGCAGCGATGGTGCTTCCACCGGTGGCAACTCTTCCTCGTGCTACTTTGTAGGTGCCAAACACAGTTGTATTCTAGAAGCAACAGGTCTCGACACTGCTCAAACCAACAGCTACTGTGTTAGGCGCACATGAGATGTGGGATACCTGTTCCCAAGAAGGGCTGAGTCCCAGCCTGAGAGCCACCTCAACAGAACCCCTCATAATAAGGCTCTGGTTCCACCACACAAAAGGGGTGCAGGTGCCGCTGCCTGTCACTTGGAACCTGGAGGGTGGCATGGCAAGGAATCAACTCCATCACGGGGCTGCAGGCCACCAGCCCTGAGGCCATCTGCTGTGGCTGAGGTCATGGTGGCCTCCAAGACCCTCTATCTGGTGTACCCATGCAAGGAGACTTAAGGCACTTCCTTAAATTCTTGCCCAGGAGGATTTTATCTGAGTGACTCAGTGACTTTAAATTGCCCTGCAGGGCTCTCTCCAGCTGTTCAGCTTTTTCTCCTGCTACTTCTGACTTCATTTCTGGCTGTCACCATGCTAATGTCCAGATTTTGTGTTTTATCTCTATGTTTACTAAAACAACTTAACTTTGGTACTAAGAGATCAGGAGCTATTTTCCCCCAATATTGCTCATAAGAAAAAAAAAATTTAACTAGAACTCCTTTTAACCAATTCTTTTGTCCAGAAACCTAAAGTCAGAGCTGGGTTTCCAAGCCCCTTCCAAGCTGAAGGACAGGTTGGCATCGCCGAGGACAGAGGCCACCTCCACTCGAAGGGGGCCCAGCTGCAAAACCAGCCCTTCAGCAGTGACGGGCGCCACCAGCTGGTAACTCGAGTCGCAATTTACTGTTAGCTCAAGCTGCAGACACCTAAATCACGCAGGCCACACCAGCCCCGCCACACGGAAGCGGTGGCTGCCCTGTGGCCATGGTGATATACTCCGTGGCCCTCCACGTCCATGGCTGCAACCTGCTCCCCAGGCACCTCTGCTGGGCACCGAGTCCCCTGCCTGGTTCTCATGGGTGACAAAAGTCACACTGGCAAGCAGTCGAGAAGAGCTGTGGTGAAAGCTTTCACTAACCCCCATGAGCTGCCCAGCTGCCCACTGAGTGTCACCCACGTTCCCAGGTTTAGCTGTGCAGGAGCTGGTTTGCACACCCCACAGCACTAATGCAGTTCAATATTCTCTTCAGAAAAAAACTGGCAGCAACAGAGTGTGTGACATGCGTGGAGCCCAGGCCAACCTCAGGCCGGACAGGTCATGTGTGTGGAGCCGGCTGCGAGCCGGGGGCCATAGAGGCCAGAGTTCTCCTGACTCAGAGGCCCCGGCTGAAGGCTCACGCTGCGGGGCAGCTCAGAGAGTCACTGAAAGCTTTACGGGGTGCGTAGCTAATGGCATTGGTGTCACTTGGTAACGGGGAGAGTCCTTCGAGGTGCTCAGGTTTCGAAGTACTTGTAGATTGCTGTCACGTAGAGCATCACGCTCTGCCAATCAGGCCGCTCAGTCCGCACCATTTCATTAATGTCCTAGTGGAGAAGGAAGAAACCCTGTTAGAATCCCGGTCACTTCTGGGCCCGTTCTGACAGCCTCCCTGGCAGCTACACGGGCCATTGCACAGGGCAGGGCCTCTGACTTTGGACCAAGCCAGATCACACCTCCCAAAGGCCTTGCCTGGCAAGATACCTGCTCCATCGCTGCCAAGTGTGCCTGGAAGCTTCAGCATGATCCCTGAGCTGCCTCTGTGCCCGAGCCCTGCCCCAGAGCCCCACATAGGAGAGCCCCTGCTCCCGGCCACGGCCCTCCGAGGCTCGTTATCATCTTCTCTGGGGCCTTCAACCCTGTCTGCCTCCTTTCTTAAACCCCTCCAGGTGGTCGCTTCTGAGCGCTTTTCTCAACCCAGTCTCTGTCCCAGGAGAGTCTCTGTGCAGCCAGGGCTCCCAGAACTCAACTTTCCCATGCCCTTCACCATGGCAACCATCTGAAATCATCAAAAACACTGTTTTCTGATTGTATCCTGCAGAATACCAGTCGTGTGAGATACCAGCTGATGAAAACGAATGTGGGAAAAGCCAAGACTTGGATATAGAATTGGGAGGCCCCCAAAAGAGACCCACTGTTGTTGAAGAACATCCCCGTGACTTTCCAGGGGAGCCTCGCTCCCAAGCACTGCTCTGGGAGGTTCTGGGTAAGGCCATGGACAGCGAGTTGGAATGGGCCACCCAATTACGACTTGGTATAGAAAAAGAAAAACATGTTTGTTCAATATAAAGATTTTTTGGGGTCGGGGGGGATTTTAACACTTTAATATGTTGGAACTTCCCACGTGATGTACAATACCCACATAACAGAAAACATTTCAATAATGGTAACTTCTCTTTCTCTGTACAACTGAATAGAGACCACCCTAAACAAGCCTATTTCTTCAAGTCAGAAGATAGACTTCTGGACCTCTACATGAACACTCCTGTGGGGTAAATATGAATGTAAACACTTCTTCAAAGCCATCCAGCTATTACCAGTCAGGCCGAGGGGTGCCCTTGGGGCAGTGACCTGGCCTCATGGGGCTCTTACTGCGGAACTCCCCAAGCGCGCCGGCCACCGTGTGTCCCTGCATGATACCAATACCACGGCACCGAGGTTATATAACCTCAGCGTCGCTGGGTGTGGAAGGACTGGCTCTGCATCTGGACCCAGTACCTTCTTCAGAAAGTCAGACATGGTGATGGAGAGCTCTGACAGAAGCACGTCGGTTGTGAGCTACTGTGGGTGCTAGGCAGAGGCGTGACGACCCTGAAACATGAATGTTTTCTACAGCTCATGTCTCACACCTGAGTAGCGTCTGCCACGGTCCCTGTGAAGCATGGGAGTGCCTGCTTGGCCTCTAAAGCCTCCTTCTTTGACAAAAGGCAGACAGACCTGGAGGAATGTGCCTCTGACAGTGACTGGTTACAAACTTGTTAGCTTTTTTTTCTTCTGGATTCTAAGGAAGTCAAAGCTGCTGGGGCTGTAGGCAGGATGACTCTATCCAACTTAGGATGCTTCCTTTGGACATTTCACATGAGGCATAAAGTGTCCATGGGACGGAGGTGAAAGCCCAGCTTGCACCTCTCTGACGGGACATGCACTTGGCTGGCAAGGGCCTGGGTGGACTCCCATCCTCACTCACGCACGCCTTGATCATCAGGCCACCACACCACCTAGGATCTCCCTTAATGAGAAGGAAACTTTTTTTTTTTTTTTTGGATTTTATTTATTTATTTGTCAGAGAGAGAGAGAGAGCGAGAGAGCAAGCACAGGCAGACAGAGTGGCAGGCAGAGGCAGAGGGAGAAGCAGGCTCCCCGCCGGGCAAGGAGCCCGATGTGGGACTCGATCCCAGGACGCTGGGATCATGACCTGAGCCGAAGGCAGCCGCTTAACCAACTGAGCCACCCAGGCGTCCCAAGAAGGAAACTCTTCTTAACAAAGAGGGACCCTGCCAGTGACTCACCAGTGTGGATTTGATGCCGACGCTCTCAGCTGCCTGGAAGGCCAGTGTGAAGTTCCTTCGCTGTAAAACAAACTGCGTGACTAGAGCGGACAAGCAAGGCCAGGAGGAAGGGGACCTGCACTACTCATGCTGCTGGGGAAGATGGACAGCCACCTCCATGTGGTACCAGAATGAACCTACACTGGACCCTTGGAGCCCCCACCGACCCTGACTGCCTCTCCGCAGCGCGCCCTCCCCCACCCAGCTCCTTTTGGAACCAACCATGGAGCAATCTCCACACACGTGTTCTTTTCTCATTGTGCAAAAAGGTCACTTTAGACACATCAGTCCTGAGGCGCCTAGACCTGGACCCAAAAGCTCATCAGAAACACCCGTCAAGTGAGCTTCCTCCCCGGGAGGAATCTTCAAGCGTTATCTGAGGGGATGAGGGGACCAGAGGAGGGCTCAGGCCTGGGACCTCTCCCCGTGTCCCTCTGGGCAGGGGCTGTCCCCGACCCGGTCCCTGAGCAAGCTCCCTAAGTGGGATGACTGGACTACACAGGACTAGCAGGAGACCGGCCCAGCATGAGAAGCACTGCCCAGACCACTCATGCCCTGAGTCGCTCTCAAGAGTAAAGCCCTCGATCCCAAATGTCATCACCTAGGAAGGCTGACTGCTCCCACTGGGAATGTTGTCCTTGGGGAATGCTGAACCCACCAAATATCCCACACAAGGTAGGTCAGGGACTGGCTGGCTCAGCACAAATAACTCGATCCCAGAATAAGACTAAGCTGGGAGGGGGCCGCTGTGAGGCAGTGTTGTGGCAGGGGCCCTACAGCTGGGAAGCTCTGCCTCTCCTGTGTGGTAAGGATGCCAGGAGCTGGGCCGTTTCATCAGCCTACCTTATCTTGGCTGTTCAGCTCTTGATACGGAATGTGGGCCGGAAGGTACGTATGCAGGAGAGCACAGAAGGCCAGCCCGTCATTCCAGCTGCTGCTGAAGTTCGTAATGTCAATATTCTGAAGGAAAAGAAAAATACATGTAAGTAACACACCCTGTGACCTTTTCAGGAGCGTGTCATGGAGGGGGAAGGCAGCCTCAGATGCCACATGGCCTCCAAACCCCGGGCAGGGGGAGCTTCTGGAGAAGGCACAGTGTGTTACGGGTCATGTCCCAAGACCGGCAGAGGTCAGGGACTGGCCTTTTCAGCAGGTGCCCATCCCATCCTGCCCACCGCCTATAGGTCACCATCCCCCTGGCGCACACATCTGGGTCACTGCCCCCTCGTGTGAAGAGCTTTGGGCACAGAGAACTGATTGGCAGCTCTACAGCCTTGCCAGGCCCTGGGGAGCAAAAGTGCTATGTTAAGAAGTTAGGATTCATTCTGACCTCACCTATGAGGGCTCTAAGCACAGATTTCCTATCTATCAAAACCTCTGTGCTCTGAGGACATCAACAGCTGCCTTCTTGCCTTAGGAGGCACTGGGAGCCGACTGATGCTGGGGCTGTGTGCTTCCCCACAGAGCTTCTCCACGGATCACCTTGGTTTTCTTTGAAGAGGTGTCTCTTTCCACATTCATAGTAAATTATTTGCAACTATAAAAATAACCTATTCAGAATAGCTGACTATATGATAACACAGTTTGGCTGATCTGTAGCCTTTACCCTTATTTGCAAGAATCCTTTTGAAGTTGAAACTCCACAGTTAAATTTTGGAAATTCACACACTTTATGTCAATGCTACAGACCCAAAAAGAGAATACTTCCCAAACACCTCTTGTTTGAGGCCCCACTGTTTCTTTCATGCAGACTTCAACTGCACCAAGGGTGAGCTCCTAGAGGACTGGGAAGCCCAGACTTTATTAGTGAGGGCAAACCCCCTACTCCTGGATACAGGTTGCCACTCCTCCCAGGGACAAGTGATCACAGCGAAAAGAATACTATGTGTATGTGTATAAGGTTTTACAAACTCTGCCATCCTTCACCCCAGGTTTACAAACTGTTAGGTCCTCACACCAAGTAGGGGACCTGGGGCTCATGGACGAGGGGCAGGTGGGGAGGACAGGACTAGGCTGGGCAAATGGCCCTTCCAGGAAGACAGTCTTAATCCAGACTCACAGCTCGAGGTAAGTCCCCTTAGAAAAACAGTGAGTAGCATGGAAGAGCAAGGGGCTTAACTTTTCATCAGCCTCATCACTGAAACGATTTCTCTGGCCCCTGACTCCAGACACCCCGAATGCTGCCCTCTGGGTATGTGTGTGGGAGGGGGCTTCTACTCAAGCGCAAGCCTTCAAAAAGGCAGCAGCTCTGTGGGCCATCATTCCAGAGGTCATTTCCCCTCGGTAACCCGATTATCTGGGGCAGCCAGTCACACCAATCTGGCATGAAAGCATTGTTCATAAACTGTGGTGAGAAAAAGTAGCAGATTAAAGCACAAAAGAATGCAAACCTGCCAAGAGTCATAGGGAAGGTCTCCGCAAGCTTTCAGAGCCATCTGACTTGGCCTCCGTAAGTGAGCCCACCAACCCCTCCCCTGCCACCGGCCACCAGGGCCTGGTAGGTCCTCCCTGCCTCCAGGCTGCAGGCCTCACACTTCTGGCCATGACACAGCCCAAACAAACATTCCTGTCCTAATCTTGACAGGCCCCTGCTCCAGGGAACAAGGACAGCCCCTGCCTCCCATGAGGGCACTGTGCACCCAGCGGTGTCTGATGGTTACTGCTGATCGCTGCCGCAGCAAAGGGGCCTCTTTCATCTTGTCTGAATCTCAGGAAGCAGCCAGCTAGGGATGCCAGGGGCGCCAGTGCCACCTGGGAGGAAACGATCCAGGGAAGGGAAGTGACCTGTCCAAGGTGCTGGGCTGGCAGCAGGGAGGACAGGGTGTCATTCTAATTCCATCATCACCTAGAAGCAGTTTCCGGTAAGGAGGCTGGGACTCAAGAAAGCCCAGGTTCCAGAGCTGACCTGGGTGAGTATTCAAACTCAGGCCTGTCCAAAGCCCGTCCACACTCCTCCTAGGAACCTGACCAGACCTCATGACAAGTGCCTGATCAAAGAGCGCAGGGCACCTCATATCATCGACTGAACGACAGGGCAAGTAGCCTCTTACGGACGAGTCCAAGCCCTGTGGGAGGTCAACGGCAACATGTGGACGCTGAGGACTCCCAACCCTTGCCCCCAGAGGCCACATTCATTTCTGGAGGAAAACAAATCTCCACTTCCTGCCGCCACAGCCCCCTCTCCAGCTCCCTGAAAGGCAGGCGTCTGGCAGAGCCGCCTACGTGCTTGGCCTCCCCGCGCCACAGGGCAGAGGCTCCTGCAGCAGAGGAAATGGCTGCGCCCCAGCTCCCCAGCTGTGGGAACCCCAGCCTTCCCCAGCTTCCTCAACACAAACCCAACCTCAAGCCTGGAACCTTCAGGCAGAGCAGCGGCTTCATTTACAAAACATGCCAAAGAAATTTAAACAATGAGGAAACAATGGCCTCTTGAGTTCCAGGGTAGGGGGAGTTAACTTTGAAGTACCTGACAACCAAACTTCCAAATCAAAACAAAGTCCAAGCCCAGGCAGGCTGGCAGGTGTCTCCGCCTCCACCAGCTGGCAGGAGCCAGGCTGGACACTGTACCCTGTAGAGGACAGTGAGGCCACTACACACCAAATCCAATGAGACCTCTGAGTGCTCTGAGCCCTGTCCCTCTACCTCCTCACCCCTCCAGAGAGACCTGGCGGGTGGGGGGGGGGGGCGGAGAATGAGGCCAGGGCTTCAAGGGAAGCAAAGAAAAGCCTAAAATCTGAGATAGCAGGCCCCAGGCAAGGCTGCCACCACCCCACATCACCACAGCAGTGCTGGGCCGGCGCCTTCTGCTCCATCTCACCACTTTGATCAGGGCTAAAAAAATCAAATTACTGGGAAATAACAGATCGAACAGAGAAAAGTCTATATAAACAACAAAGCCAGTTCTCTGAGGCTGGAAAGGGTGCAAGAAAATTCAGATGGAAGACGAAAAGGTCCCCCGGCTTCCTCTCTGGAGCGCTTGATTCCACAGCTATCAATTTAGGTTTAAGAAGCCACCTCATCACGAAGTTCAATTATCTGTAATGGTCCTATGACATTCACAGATAACGCTTTTTTGACATGTTTACTTACTTCACAAAGGTTGTCTAGAAATGGACTATTTTTAAAAAGTGGCATTTTTCTGTGCCTAAGGAAGAACCCTTGACTGTAAAGCCTGAGTGTACCTCTATCTGGGCACACGGGCCCAGTGACATTTTGTAGATCAGTGCAGGGGCTGCAGAGGGTCAAGGGCCTTCCACCCACACAGGTCCTGACCCCTACATGCACGGCTGCTTCAGCAGGCCAGCCGACACCTTCTTAAAACCCAAAAAAAGATGTTTTGAGGGGAATATGCACACTAACGGGAGGACTTTCTATTGCTCACTATTCACAGTCAATGGTGCCAAGATCTCTAAGGGAACAATGTTCTTTTTAAAATAGGGACAATGGAACATACTAGTAATTATAATACAAGTTTCTAATTAATAAATTCAGATTTTGCATTTGGTTCTCAGGTCAACTTGGGACTTTTCTACTCTTCCAGATAAGTCTATGTTTGGATTAGGTGGACAAAAATGAGAGGGTTAGGATATGTGTCAGAACAAAAGTTCAAGAAAGCACTCAGCACAGACTCATTTCTCCTACAGGTTCATGTCCTCCCATCCAATAAATGTCCACCAAGAGATCTGATCGGGCAGATGGACGTAGCCTGCTTTAGAAGCTCATCTGCTGTCCTCTTCACAACATAAAAACTCAGACCTAGACTCGTAAAATCGCCTAACACCTCACACCCCTCCACAGGACCAGCTGGGCGTTTCCCACTCGCTCCTTCTGGAGCTGGGCCAGAAGCCCTCACCTGCTTCAATGACTACGATAGGAGGTTGTCCTCTGCCTGTGGGCTTCAGGTGGCCCCACTTTGGTGTGCCTTTGTATGCACTGAGAGTTGAGGGGTGGGGTAAGAGAGCGAAAGTTACACAAATCTCCACAGAGAAAGATAAAAAATGTTATAAAACATCTTAAAAATGTTTTAATTTGTCTGAAGTTTAATTAAGGGCCATAAAATACACTCCCAAATACCACATGTTCTTTAAATAGTTATTAAGGTTCTGATCTATTTAAGGAAATGCCACTTTTATGGGCATAGGGCAAGAAGCCAAACACCATGATTCATCTCTCTGCTAACACCGATTTCCTTAGACCCGTCTCAACTGTTGACAGTGGTGTGTCAGGCCCAAACACAGGCAGAAAGGCAGAGTCCTTCCCATGACTGAAGATACTGGGAATGCCACCTGCTGGGTGTCACTGCCTAGCCTTCAGGAGGTACAAGTGGATTACAAACAAAACCCCTACCCAGTTGCTTCAGCCCCAGGCCAGGGGGCAAGGTCTGGAGGGAAATCTGGGAGAAGCAGATAGGGGTATCCTTTTCTGTGTGGTATGGCAGGGGGATGTGATGTCTAAAAGAGAGGTAAAAAACATCAACAGACAGTATGTACCACTTCTAGTAGTATTAAACACAGAAGGCCCCAGAAGACCCTGGAAGTCAACAAGCAAAAACCTGCTTGGTGTCCAAGGCTGCCACGGTGTAAAGTGTCAGGTCCAGTCTGGCTGCAGATCTAAGGGTGCTGCCCTGGGGACTTTTGTGCCATCTCCCTTATGAAGTTTAGCCAAGCTCTGCTCCAGGTCAGGGAAGAGGAGAGGAGGGGAGAAAGGCAGGGGGGGCAGGCTTGCTTGTCCTTGTCCACGAGGCTTGCTCATCATGAAGTCCAGGTGTTGGGACTACATGGTAAAGCAGGGATAAGAAAGGAAGGCAGGGCAGTCAGCCCAGGCTGAGCCAGCAATCTTGAACACAGGGCCCTGCATCTTATGCCCCTTGTCGGGGAGGGGGTTCCAACGAAGACCTTCTATCTTCACTGTGCATCAGAATCACCTGCAAGGCCTTTTCAAGGCAACATGCTCAGCTCTACCCCAGAGAGGCTGACTCAGCTGCCCAGACACTGATTTTCTTTGAAGGTCTCCAGATGACCGAGTCTGGACTGATCTAAAGACTGCCAGTGGGTGGAAGTGCAGTGGAGGGGAACATTTAAAAGGTCAAATCCGGGAGTTCATGATGATGATCACAGAAGCACACCCAGCCCAGCTTGGAAACCACTCATGATCCTGAGTGCTGGGAAATCAAGAGAGAGGATCAAGCACAGGATGGAACTTTCCTGACCAAAATGGATGGCAAGGCAATTAAACAGCTGACAAAGGAGTCTGTGAGGAGGAATTCCAATGAAGCAGGAGTGACTGACAGAAATGGAATGGCATCACTTGGCAACAATGAGAATGAGGGGCCAGTGCCATCTCAGAGAGAGAGCTGGTTCTGCTCTGTTACCTGGAGAGAGGACACAACTCCACAGCTCAGGTGTTTCTGCCAAAACCTAGAACTGGAATCAGACCTAACCTCTAGTTCTATTTTCTAGCTTATACCAGGGGGAACACCACAGGGATGTAGTCAGCAAAACCTAAAATATAGAAGTTCTGTTAAGATATGTGATCCAGTTCCTTCAAGAACACAAACTGAAAAGGGGGAAAAGAAAGGGGAAATTTAAGATTAAAATTGACTAAAAAAGTATATTATCCAAATGCAAAGTGTGAGCCTTATCTGGATCTTAATTCTATCAAACCAACTATAAAACCATGTTTTAATCGGGAAGTTTACACTAAATGCGAGATGACATTAAAGGGCTGGGAGTTGTTCTGGAAGCCTACAGGTGGGGGTGGAGAACTCGAGGACAATGTGCAATGACTTGTGCCCAGGGAACATGTGTGCAGGGTCGCTTTACCACTCTCATTACTTTAGTGGGTATCTGAAAATTTCCATAAAAAACCAAGCTACAACTCAACAACCCTAATGAAAGACAAACCACCCAACTGCCCAAATGCAAAAACGGGTAAAGAATCTAAACAGACATTTTTCCAAAGATGACAGATGGATGGCCAAGAGCATACAAGAAGATACTCAACTCCATCAGTCAGTAAGAAATATAAATCAAAACCACGAAGAGCTACCACTTCATATCCAACAGGATGCATATTATTTCACAAAATGGAGTGATAAGTACTGGTGAGGATGTAAAGAAATGAGGATTATATAGTGCTTGTGGGAATGCAAAATCTTGCGGCCGGTGCGGCAGGCCCTTGATGAGTCACACAGAGAACTGCTGAGTGACCTGGCACTTCCACTTGGGGCACACACCTCAAAGAAGTGCACACCGGTGTTCAAACTAATCCCAGTACAGGAATGTCCACAGCAGCATTACTCACAACAGCCAAAATGTGGAAACAACCAAGCAACAAATGTCCATTTGAAAAAAATAGATAAACACGATGTGTTATGTCCACACGATGCCATCTTTTTGAGTCCACAGAAAAGAAAATGAAGTAGTACTGACACATGTTACCACGCGGATAAATCTTCAAACATTCTGCTGGGTGAAAGCTAGACACACAGGCCACATGTTGTATGACACCACTTATATGCAGTATCCAAACTGGTGAGAGTCAGAGACAGAAAGCAGGGGCTGAGAATACGGAGTGACTGCTAACGGGTATGGGGGTTTCCCTTTGGGGTGAGGAAAAGTTCTGGAACCAGACAGTGGTGATGGCTGTATAATACTGTGAATGTATTTCATATCCCTGCCCTGTGGACTTAAAATGGCTAGAATGGTAAAATTTTAGGGTATGTCTATTTTACCACAGTAAAAAAAGAAAAAACAAAACAAAACAAAAAACCCCAACAAACTGGCAGAGGTTCTGAAGTAGTTCATGCTCAGTAGACTCTATATACTGAGTAGATCTCATAAGCAGCTAAGTTATCCTAGAGTGTTCACTGAACAGTTATGTTGCTTAAATGTAAATGATTCAAGAGTTTTTATGGTCTTACTTAAAAAAAAAAAATCGTGGGGTGCCTGGGTGGCTCGGTCGTTAAGTGTCTGCCTTCGGCTCGGGTCATGATCCCGGTGTCCTGGGATCGAGCCCCACATTGGGCTCCCTGCTCAGCGGGAAGCCAGATTCTCCCTCGCCCTCTCCCCCAGCTTGTGTTCCCTCTCTTGCTGTCAAATAAATAAATAAAATCTTAAAAATAAATAAATAAATAAAAAATTCTTGGGCGCCTGGGTGGCTCAGTGGGTTAAAGCCTCTGCCTTTGGCTCAGGTCATGAACCCAGGGTCCTGGGATCGAGTCCCGCATCAGGCTTTCTGCTCAACAGGGAGTCTGCTTCTCCCTTCTCTCTCTCTGCCTGCCTCTCTGCCTACATGTGATCTCTCTGTCAAATAAATAAATAAAATCTTTTTTAAAAAAATTCTTAAAAACAAGTAGTTGAATGTAGGAGGCAGGTAATCAAGCTGCTCCCTTCACTTCCGGGATAAACCGAGCAACTACAGCATCTAAGAAGGAACCTGATCATTCTCTGTGCATGGCTGCTTCAAAGTCCAGAGAGGGAAGCTGCCAGGGTTCTCTAGGGGAGGCAGCCAGGTTTAGCCACAAAGATGTCACCCAAAGTAGCAAGCACACTTCTAGCGTAAGCTCCAACTGTACTGAAACTTCACAAAAACAAAACCTAAGGTACAATAATAACATTTTGAGTTTAATGTGCTATAAACTGTTTCAGTCAAATGAACCTATTTTGGGGGAACAATTCAGAATAAGCCAGTGTCACCCAAAGAGATGGGATCAGCGTCCCTGCGTTTCCCATAAATCCCTCCAAAGGGAGACTTTTCACAGGAACCAGGATGCCTGCCTTTTGAAAATTCAGGAAAACTGCCACCAGGAAGGGACAGCAGGCAAGAGCTGCTGGTTAGGTCATAGGTGATTCATGAGCCCTGGGCATGCTGTGAGCAGTCTTATGAGCAGCTTGAATTAGTTCTGCCTTTTCTAGATTTAGTTTAGCTTTGGCATGGGTTATTACTCACTAAAATGCAATTTGAACTAAAGGAGACACTCACAGTAATCCTCAAGCAACATTTAACATGGTGTGTGCTCTGGGGAAGGGCTTGGCAGAGGAGAAGAAAGAAGCTATGTCTCCCCATCCTAACCCCCAAAGGTTTCCCTGAGAATTTATGTGTCTGAGGGCAAGAAAATTAGGCATTCCAAAATATCCTTGGGATGGGGGATGGTCTCCTTTAGTTTATCCTTAAGACAAATACCACCAGTTTTGTACTCAGGCTCTGAAACAGACGGATGCAGGATAATCTGGGTGCTGTGGGCCTTGAAGGCTGCCCAATGCAAGAAGCCAGGGCTCACACAAAAACCCTGTTCAAATGCCTTCTCTGACAAAAGATGACAGAAATAAGCTCTTGAGCTTGCAAGGCTGACTCCTCCTCCATTGAAGTCTTGGGAAATTTTTTACACCATGTGAAAGCCACCGCTCTGGAAAAGCAGAGCGTGTGACAGAGGTATCATGGGTTTTAGAGTCCTGTGGACTGGGCTGTGAATGTTGGGGCGAGTCCCTAGTAGCTCCAAGACAGTGGGGCCAGTTTACCTCGGAGGACTCTCCATTCTCACATATGCAAAATGGGAAAGATAACCCAATTACAAAGATTTACTAAGACAGAGTCTGTGAGGTACAGGGAACAGCTCCTTCAGCTGGAGCTTGACATATCTGGCCCCCCTCCTACCTCCCCCAAGATGGTGGTGATTCCACCTTCCAGAGCACAAACAAGCATGAGACAGGAGACTACTGTCCCTGCCCCAGGAGAGGCCCTGGAGTACCAGGAGACAGACATGCTGATTCCAAGTCCCTCTCCTCTAGAGCACACCCTGGAACTTTGAGACACCTGCCGTCTGGGCCAGAGATGAAGAAGGTCTGATGGCTCTGTGACAGTCATACGGACTTCTGTCACATGTCTCCCCTGTACCTACTGCAACGAACAGCACTTATATGACTTCGTTTCCCCCTCTCAGACGTGTTCCTGCCAAGCACTGACCTGGAAAACCTAGCACACTCTTTAGGTACTTCACAAAGGTGTGCTGAATGACTGCTGGATTACATGCTCATTTAAGAGAACTCTGAGAGAATGTAGAGAAATTTAGGAAAAAAGGTCCAGAGGATCTGAAAGTTCAGTATGGAGATAGGTCTTAAAAAAAAAAATGCTTCAGCTTCTAAAAATGAGGGCTGCTAAAAGATAATACTTACAAAGCACGTAGGATCAACACAAAGTATACCTACACTCATCCAAATACCTTAAATTTTAAAAACGTAATTTATATACAAAAGGATAGGACCATACAGAGACTACAAGACATTATCCCACACAGAGCAAAGATTTAGACCAGCACACTTGTGGCACGCCCCTAATAGGGAAGGTGCTCATTTGGATGCATCGTTATCTTCCTGGTACTCAAGTTTCAGGGGAGAATTGCCTGCCCCTGAGAACACATACCCAGATAGAACTTGAGCCTAGAAAGAGTACTGATCTTCCCTGGCACAGCACTTCCATTTCTGAAATCAAAGGGAATGTATCCGGTTTGACCCAGGACACCCCACTACAAGGCAGCCTGGATGTGAAATGCAGTGGTCTTTCGTAGCTTGGGAAGGAAAATGGTCTCAGGAAAGAGATGCTCAATGGAGTGCTCACCTTAAGATGAACTCATCTTATTGCTGAAGGCAGGAATTAACATGTCCTTTTAAATCTTTCAGGGTATTTGTTTCCACACCTATAAGGTACCATTCTGGCAGAGGGAAAATGGTGAAAAATCCAAAAAACAGGTATCACACCTGTGGAACCACCACCCTCTTGTACCCCCAAACTCAGTGGTTTACTTATTTTCCCATTAGTGTAGTAAATGTGAAGGGAAATGGTGAAACACTTTCCTCTGAACCAAATATAACCAGTTACCACCAGTGGGAGAACATGACGCTGTCGCAAGGGAGCAGAGGAGCCTGCATGCCATTGAGACCCTATACATGGCACTTTACTTCTAAACCCATACTTTTCTGGTTTTGTTTTGCATGCAAGTTGGCCACAGGCACTTTTTGTGGTTTCTTGGTTAAAAAAACACATTAGGATGCAGCCAGACAGAGAGTGCTGAGGGTCAGAAGGTGGGTTATGATGCAGAAGAAGTATAAAGGCCACTTAAAACTGGATTCCACATAGTGCAGTCATGAATGCTTATGATTACAAATCTGAGTCATTAAAAATGTTAAATCATGCCCAGGAGAAGGCATCATTTTAAAAGGCCTGGAATACGATTATGTTTTAGAAATAATTTCAAAAGTTCCTTGAGGGCAAAGGTCATGCTCTAGACTGCATCATATCCTTCCTTATATTTGATGACCATTCTGGTTGTGCACAGGCACGTCACTGAAGAAGCCACATGGATGGCAAACAAGCACACCGAAAGATGCTCCACGCCATTCATTCCCAGGCGACTGGAAAATGAAAACCATGCTGAGATAGTGCCACATAATTATTAGAACGGCTGGAGGCCAACCACACGAAGTCCCCATGAGGATGTAAAGGAATTGGAATGCTCCCGCACTGCTGGTGCAGCCACTCTGGAAGACAGTCTGGCAGCTTCTTAAAAAGTAACACCTATACCTACCACATGAGCCAGCCAATACACTTTTCATATGTCTTTGCAACCACCCGCACATGAATGTTCACAGGAGCTTTACTTAGAAACAACAACTGGAAACAACCCAATGTCTAGCAACAGCTGAATGGATAAACAAATGGTGATGTATCCATAAAATGGACTTGTTCTTCAGAAAAAAAAAAAAGGAAATGAATTATTGATACACACAATATGAATAAATCTCACGATCATTACGCTAAGTGACAGAAGCCAGAACCCTCCCCACATTATACACGCTATGATCCCATTTATACAGAATTATAAAAAATGCAAACACTACACAGTGACAGCAGACCGTGGTTGCCTGGGGGCAGGTGTGGGAAAAGGCAGGATGAAGAGGATACAGAGAGGCTTAAGGAATCTTCTGTGGACGTCCATATACTCACCATATGCGGGGATGTTTCAGAGGCATATGTATGTCAAAAGTCATCAAATTGTAAACTTTAAGTATATGGTTTATTATATGTCAATTCTTCCTCAAAGCATCTATTTTTTTCAAACAAGGGATCCCAGGGCCACAAACACATCTGGGTGTCACCTAGGTCTCTTTGTTTTTAAGCTCTGTCCTCCTTCTCAGTGTTTCAGAGTGCTGTAACCGAATGTAAACCGAATGTTTCCAGTTAGACCATGGTGAACCAGACACAGTCCAAGAGACTCTGATGGAACCCACACCTTGGGTGGGTTCGGAGAAGGCAGACAGTCATGACCCTGAGATCTCAGGGTGCAGTATGGTTCTTGCTATGCAGAACCATACAGGCAAATGCATCTAGCTTTCATAAGGTAGACTTTTTCGCCAGACTGCCCCTACTCTACCCAGGTTCCCTCTCACCTGTGAGGCAATATTTTTTAAAAGTATCTTATAAGGTTCTGCCAGGTTAGTGTCACATTACTGGCTGTTCTACTTAAATAAAAGAAATGTCTCTGTGGCAGACTGGATTTTTCGAAAAAAGCCACAGCAATATTTCTGGCCCTATATCGTCTCCAGAACCTTGTTGTGTTCCATCAGGAGGTGGAATCTAGCTCCCTTCCCCTTACAACTGCAGGCTCTTGCGACTGCCTTGACTAACAGAATGTGGCAAAAGAGATGCCACATGACCCCCAAAACTAGGTCATAAAAAATGAGGGGCTACTGCCCATCTCTCGTGAGACATTTCCCCTAGAACACAGCCAGCACGCCGTGAGGAAGCCCAGGCCACATGGAGAAGCTGCATGTAGGTTTCCAGTCCCAGCCCAGTGAAAATCTCAGCTACCAAGAGCCACCAGATATGGTGAGGGCAGGAGCTTCAGATGAAGCTGAATGGAGTAGAGATGTGCTGTCCCCACTAAGCTCCACCCAAATTGTAGATTTATGAACTAAATAAATGTCATCATTATTTTAAGCCATTAACTTTTGGGGTAGTGTTTGTTATGCAGCAGTAGGTAACCAGACCAGCCTCTGTCTCCTGATCTGAAGAGCCTGTTTGGAAAGGAAGCTAGTTTGTCTTTCCTCCTCCCTCCAGTACCTAATGGTTAATTACCCTTTCCATAATTATATATCATGAGGCAGCAATAGAGCATCTTTACAAATTACCTGCTTCTACAGAGAGGTCACCCTAAATTTCCTGAATGACCTCAGGATAAACTTATTTGTAAAAAGCCAGAGCATCATGTATATAATAAAATTAATCTGTCAAATTTCAACTCCTCTGTAGACTTCATATTGTTATGCTGGCATCGCATCCAAAGTGAATCCCTCTCTCTCTCTCTCTCTCTCTCTCACACACACACACAATTTTCTCATGATGTAAGGCAGTAAAGGACTGTGTGCTATCTGATATATAAAATTATTTGACCCAAATAATCTAATGATTCAGCTTTTAGCAAAATAATGAAACAGCTCCTGAAACTATTACTTATCCCATTTCTCCTCTATTTCTCGGTATTACTCATAATAAAAACTCCTATTTACTGGACCTGGGACCCTGCTGGGGAGGCAGGATGGTTGGTGGCGAGAGCCTGGCTGGGTGTCTGGAGGCCCAGGTGTATGATCTCAGGCAAGCCTGCCACTTCTCTGATTTGAAGTTCTGTCACCTGAGAAGTGAAACTCCACCTACAGGATTCCTAGGGGTCATCTCAAGTCTGATATTCTCCAACTTTTGAAAATGGAATTGTGGGTGCTAATTCAGATTAAATACCTCAAATTTTATATAAGCAAACGAACTCCTGTAACAATTACCGTATAGCTAACCAATTCAAACCATGTTCCCACATTCAGCAGGTGGGTGGGAGTTAAATGGGGGAAAGAACCAGGGCAAGAGGGACAGTACCCTGAGTTAAGGGGAATGACAGGCTTCTCTAGCTCTGTTGAAACTCCTCAGGTCCTTTTCACTTCTCACATTTCCACAGGCCCATTCTGTCGATGAAGACATGACAGGTACATGTGAGACGGCTATCGCTGTATGCAGCCCATCATTCCTGAACATCTTTCCACATTCACGGGCCCTGAGTGCAGCTCTGAAAGATGCTCGCAATCAGAAATGTAAACATCAGCACTTAAGAACTGGAGTCAGCTGGGGAAATGTGGATTGGGTAGTGTCACCTACCGCACACGAGAACACAGATCAAACCGATGTATTGTAATGCTATTAAGCAATTAATTTTAAAAAATTATAGCCTTGACATTTCTGGAAATAGATGTTAATGGTGACTGTCAAATTATGTTTAAACAGAACCCAAGAAGTACACTGTGATTCTGGGAAAACTTTGTTTCCCAGCTGCTATGTTTGGCATTGAAAGGAATCCCCTGAAAACAGGAAACCGCTTTTTTACTCCACTGTGACCATAAGGCCATCTGCCTAACCTCCACTGTGTGCAGCGGAGAGCATAGGCCTGTGAGGAGCCGTGAGACAAGAGTGCTCCGTAGACATGTGAACTTCATGCCAGGCCACCGCCTGCTTCCTGGACAAGAGGGCACAGAATGACCAGGCTGTGGCACCATGAGTGGCCACATGGAGAGAGCAGGTGAATATATGGAAATCCACATAAAGACTGGGTGGGACTACAAACCTGCCATTCCCTTTCCCTTTGTTCAAGTATTTTTAACCCTTGGAACACAGTGATATTTACAAACAATAAGATCTTTCTGTATGGAACCTTAAGTTTCCAACCAAACTGACAATGTAAAATTTTAAAAAAATTGGACTTTCAACCTAGATTCAATTCAGATCAAAACCCTTATCTACTGCCTGCACCTTTTTTATTTTTTAACTCTGGGAAGTCATTCCTGTGACCTAAGATTCCAGTTATAGAAGAGGAAATGAAACCATCTAAGCTGTGCATTGACTATCAGGAATTCCAAATGTATTATTTTAACTGCACTCTATCTACTGGCAGAATTCCCAGCTTTCCTGACCTCTCCCATTCCACCCACTCCTGCCTTAGTCCTAACTGAAATCACGAAGAGAGGATGCTAGGAAAGTGGAAAGGGAAGACAGGGAAGGAAGGACTGGGGGAAAAGGCACTCCATAATGTTTTTGGCATGAGAGACTGAAGACTTCTCTGAAAAGGAAGGGGAGTATCAATGGAAATACCACTTGGATGCATTGGACAGACCAGGGGCCAAGGGTCACATGTGCAGGGACATTTCTCTATTCCCTGTCTCAGCATGCAGTGAACAAGAGGAATCATAAGAAACCTGAGCTTTTTGGGTAAACAAGGCTACTTTATACAGAGAATTCACTCACCCCACAAGTTTTAGAATGCTGAAAATGCACAGTGGCCCAAGGGAGTGTGGCAAACACCAGGTGCCTGGGCTACCCAGGTAGGCACTAGCAAGTATCATATGAATACTTCATAATTTATTAAGAGAACTTCCTTTTCTCCTACTTGTCTACAGACAGCCTAATATTTCAAAGGAAGCTATGGGGGACTGAGCTATTTTTATCTGTCCATTAGTTCTTACTCTGACTCTTCAGTCCACGGGGACACACAATTCTGGGAGAAGAAAGGCTAAGTGCTCTTTTGTTGTTGTTGCTTAGTGAAAGAGGGTGGGTGGGGGGAAGAAATCCAAAAAGGAAGCATGTGAGGAAATTTCCAGCTGTGGTGGAGCAGAGGTTAACAATTCCTTTTTCTAAAAAAAATACATAAAACTGGACAAAATTGTCAAAAATAATAATTTCAGGGCTCTGGAAATGAATCAAAGGCAAATAATTTCAGGTAAGAACAGTGGGAGCCTGTAGTAGCCTTCATGCCTAAAATTGCTCTCATCTGTTTTCCTCTTTTATTTTTTAAAAAACCCATAACAATGAATAAAGCAATAATTCTAGTACTGTACTACTGGGTTTATAACACAAATAAATATAACACATATGACAATAGCAGCACAAAGGAAGAGGGAAGAAAAGGACCTACATTTGAGCAGCAGTTGCTATATTTTACCATATTAAGTCAGAAAAACCTTAAATCAACTGGGGTAAGATGTGTATTATAATCTAACCCTAGAATAATAATTAGAAGAATAACTTTAAAAATATGGTAATACTCAACTATATGCTTGCTACCCGCAAAAAGTACGCACACTAGAGATATGTATACCACACTAAATGTAACCCAGAGAAAGACAGAGTGGCTATATTCATATAAAATAAGGATTTCATAGCACAGAATATTCTTACAGGTAAAGAAGGTCATTTCATAATGGCAGAGGTAAATTTCTCAAGAGGACATAACCCTTCATTTTTATGTACTAGTAACAGTTATAGAATACACTGTTAAAACTACAAGGAGAAGTAGAGAAATCTACAACTATAATCAAAAGATTGCAATATTCTTTGCTCAAAAATGGATATAATAGGGCACCTGAGTGGCTCAGCCGGCTAAGCGTCTGCCTTTGGCTCAGGTCATGATCCCAGGGTCTTGGGATCAAGGCTCACATTGGGCTCCCTGCTTGGTGGGGAGTCTACTTCTCCTTCTACCTCTCTCCTTGGCTTGTGCTCTCTTTCAAATAAAAATCTTAAAAAAAAAAAAAAGGACAGAATAGGCAGCTATAAAATATAGATACAGAAAATATGATCAACAGTCAATGAATAGTATCTAATTAATACTTATAGAAACTTTCTCCAATAATATCAGACTAGCATTTTCTTTTTTTTTTTAAAGATTTTATTTATTTATTTGACACAGAGAGAGAGATCACAAGTAGGCAGAGAGGCAGGCAGAGAGAGAGGGGGAAGCAGGCTCCCTATTGAGCAGAGAGCCCGATGTGGGGCTCGATCCCAGGACCCTGAGATCATGACCTGAGCCAAAGGCAGAGGCTTAACCCACTGAGCCACCCAGGTGCCCCAGACTAGCATTTTCTTAAACAAGAGACCATATTCAGTGCCACAAAATGAGTGTCAATAAATTTAAAAGGATCCGAGTCATAGAAAGTTACATTCTCTGACCATTATCAAATTTAGTTAGAAATCAGTAACAGGAAGATCTCTAAAAAATTTTCAAGTGTTTGGAAACGAAATGAAATCCTTCTAAATAATCCATGGATCAAAGAAGAAATCAAAACAGAAAAGTGTTTTTGAACTGAATGAAAATGAAAAATTTGTACAATGTACTTTTTGTATTTGACTACTTAGGGGAAAAATTTCTAGCAAGAAGTGTCTACACCAGAAAAGAAGAAGAGCTTCAAATGATGACAACTCTACCTCAAGGAACTAAAGAAAAAGAGCAAATAAAACCCAATTAGTAAGCAGAAAAAGGAAGTAATAAAGACCAGAGCAAAAAGCAATGAAATAGAAAAATAGAAATAATAAAGAAAATAAATAAAGAACTGGTTAACCAAGAAGATAAATTTTACAAACCTCCAGCTAGATTAGTAAGGAAGAAAGAGAGAATACAAAAGTTGCATTATCAGGAATGAGAGCAGAGACAACCCGTCAGTTTCTACAGATACCTAGGAGACGGGAATATTATCAACGTTATCCCAAAAATTCTACAACTCAGATGAAATTAACAGATTCCTTGAAAGATACAACTACCTCACTCAAGAAGAAACATAATCTGAATAACTCTTTGTCCTACTAAAGAAACTATATTTTGTACTTAAAAATGTCCCTAACAGGGACGCCTGGGTGGCTCAATTGGTTAAGCGGCTGCCTTCGGCTCAGGTCATGATCCCAGCGCCCTGAGATCGAGTCCCGCATCAGGCTCCTTGCTGGGCAGGGAGCCTGCTTCTCCCTCTGCCTCTGCCTGCCACTCTGTCTGCCTGTGCTCGCTTGCTCTCTTTCCCTCTTTCTCTGACCCAAAAAAAAAAAAAAAAAAAAAAAAGTTCCTAACAAAGACAACCAGACAAGATGACTTCATTAGGGAATTCTACCAAATATTTAAGAAGGAAGTAATACCAACTGTAAATGAACTTTTCCAGAAAACCGAAGAAGAAAGAATTCTTACCAACTTATTCTACGGTCAACATTACTAATACCAAATCTTGGTAAAGACATTATTTACAAACTGCAGACCAATATTCCTCATAGACACAGATGCAAAGATCTAAACAAAATTTTAGCAAGTTGAATTTGACTTGCTAAAAAGGAATAATACATCATAACTAAGAAGAATTTGTTCCAAGAGTACAAGGTTGGTTTACTACTCAAAATAAATTATCTTAAGCAAATAATGGATTAAAGAAGAATTCACAAGGGAAATTAGAAAACAGTAAGAGAGAGAGTATCGAATCCTAACCACTAGACCACCAGGGATGGTAGAAAATAATAAGAGAAAAAGGAAAAGTAAAACTCCAAATATCAAAACTTATGGGACACAGAGAAAGCAGTTTCGGGGAAGCTTACAGCAATAAACTCTTACGCATTAAAAAATAAGAAAGATCTTGGGGCTCCTGGGTGGCTCAGTTGGTTAAAGCCTCTGCCTTCAGCTCGGGTCATGATCCCGGGATCCTGGGATCAAGCTCCGCATTGGGCTCTCTGCTCAGCAGGGAGCCTGCTTCCCTTCCTCTGTCTTTGCTTGCCTCTCTGCCTACTTGTGATCTCTGTCAAATAAATAAGATCTTTAAGAAAAAAAATAAGAAAGATCTCAAATCAACAAACTAACTTTAAAACTTAAGGAACTAGGACGCCTGGGTGGCTCAGTTGGTTAAGGGACTGCATTTGGCTCAGGTCATGATCCTGGAGTCCCAGAATCAAGTCCCACATTGGGCTCCCTGCTTGGCAGGGAGTCTGCTCCACCCACTGACCTCTCTCCTCTCATGCTCTCTCTCTCTCTCTCTCTCAAATAAATAAAATCTTAAAAAAAAAAAACCTTAAGGAACTATTAGAATAAGAACAAACGAAATCCAAAGCTAGCAGAAGAAAGTAAATAATAAAGAACAGAGCAGAGGTAAACAAAAGAAAATAGACAAACAATTGAAAAAAAAAAGAAATCAAAAGCTGATTCATTAAAAAGTCAGCAAAATTGGCAAACCTTTAAGCTAGACTGACTCAGAAAAAAATAGAGAAGAGGCCTCAAATTATTAAAATCAGAAATGAAACTGAGTGAGAATATTATTACCAAGTCTATGGAAAGAAAAAGTGTGATAACAGAGTACTATAAAAAACTGTCTACCAACAAAATGGATTACTAGATGAAATGGGAGAACTAGAAACACAAAACCTATCAAGACTGAATTACAAAGAACAGAAAATCTGAACAGATGTTTAACTAAGATAACTGAATCAGGAACCAAAAAAAAATTTCCAGTAAAGAAAAGCCCTTGACCTGATGCCTTCACTGATGAATTCTACCAAACATTTAAAGAGCTAACCCCAATGCTTCTCAAACTTCTACTAAAATTGAAGAGGAGGGAATAATTTCTATCTCATTCTATGAGACCACCGTTACCCTGATAACAAAGCCAGACAAAGACACTACAAGAGAACAATGCTCTGGACCAGTATCTCTTATGAACACTAATGCCAAAATCCTCAACAAAATACTAGCAAACCAAATTCGATAGTACATTAAAAGGATTTTACACCAAGACTAAGTAGGACTTATTCCTGGAATGCAAGGATGGTTCACAACATACAAAAATTGATTTATGTGATATACTAACCACATTAACAGAATGAGGGAGAAAAAACCCACATGATCATCTCAGTTGATACATAGAAAGCATTTGACAAAATTCAACAACCTTTCATGATAAAAATACTTGAAAAATAGGAATAGAAGGAAACTACCTCCACACTATAAAAAGCTATGTATGAAAAACCCGCAGCAAATATTACACTCAATGGTGAAAAACTGAAAGCTCTTTTCTAAGCTGAGGAAAAATAAGCCAAGGATGTCCACTTTGGACACTTCTACCCAACACAGAGTTCTGGAAGTTCTAGCCAGGGCAATTAGTGAAGAAAGAGAAATAAAAGGCGAGAAGTAAAACCATCTCTGTCTGCAGATGATATGATCTTCTATGTAGAAAACCGTAAACATTCCACACACAAAAACCGTCAGAGCTAATGAATTCAGCAAAGTAGCAGGATCAAGGTCTACATACAAAAATCAGCTGCACTTCTATATACTAACAATGAACAACCTAAAAAGGAAATCACAAAATAATTCCATTTATAAGAGCATCAGAAAGAATAAAAAAATCAGGAACAACCTAATCCAGGAGGTGAAAGATTTATATAATAAAACCTACAAAACACTGCTGAAAGAAAGTAAAGACATCCCACATTCATGGCTTGGAAGAATTAATACTATTATGATTTACTATTACCCAAAGAAATCTATAGATTCAATGCAATTCCTATCAATGACAATTTTTTTTTACAGAAATAGCAAAACCCTCCTAAAATCCACATGGAATCTTGAGGGACCTTAAAGAGTCAAAATAATCTTGAAAAGATAAGAACAAAAGCTAGAAGACTCGAAGTTCCTGATTTCAAAACTTACTGCATAGCTCCATCGATGAAAATAGTACAGTACTGGCAGAGGCAGACTTATATACCAATGGAGTAGAGTTAAGAGACCAGAGATAAACCATAAGGTTTTAAAAGGTCAAGGAAATAAGTAAATAAACATTGTATATAGTCAAATGAATTGACAAGGGTGCCAACACCATTCAATGGGGAGAAGAGATTTTTTTCAATAAACTGGGGCTAAAGTGGGTTATCCTCTGGGCAGCAGCTTCTGCTGAATCTAAGTCAGCCTCCATACACCTTACTTAGGACATGACAAACAACTGTGAGGGCAAAAGCTAAATCAAATGTTGAATCTGCTACTCTGACATTGTCTTTCCCCTGGGATTTAGGACCCTCAAATACTGATTTAGTAGCTCTAAATTCTAATTTTAGCATCCCCACTCAGAGATTCTGAAACAAGCTCTGGACCACTGCTTTCTGTTTGGTCTCTGCCCCATGCCACAAGTCAGTTAATACTCCAAAGGTTTAAAAAAGCAGGGGTAAATATGGGGCTCAAGTCAATGTGTTTTTTCTTTAAGATTTTACTTATTTGTCAGAGAGAGAGAGAGAGACGGAAAGAGAGAGTACAGGCAGGCAGAGTGGCAGGCAGAGGCCGAGGCAGAAGGAGAAGCAGGTTCCCTGCTGTGTAAGGATCGGATGTGGGACTTGATCCCAGGACGCTGGGATCTTGACCTGAGCCAAAGGCAGCCGCTTAACCGACTGAGTCACCCAGGCGTCATGTCAATGTGTTTTCCTTCTGCAGTTTCAGCTCCTGCCAAATCGATCCTAGCTGCCTAGGTTAGTCCCCAGTGTCATTAAATACACACACATCCACACACATGCACTACTATCTTAAACAAAATCGTAATTCTCAGTAGAGTCTGGTCTGATATTCTACCTAAACAGAAGTTCATTATTTAGTTTTAATTACTAATATATTCTTACTGACCAGTCCATAATCTTCCTGAGAAGAGAAACTATTTTTTTATTTCCTGATTCTGCTTTAACAACCAGAGCCCTATCTGGTGTCCACCTTAGTATGTATTTGACAAGGTAATTGTCACATAAAACATTACTTCCAAATCATTCAAGTCTGTCAGTTCTTCTGCCTCCAATGATCTCCACTAAGACATGTAAGAAAAATCTTTTCTTCTCTACCCGAGCATTAATGAGCAAATCCCTCAATAAAACTGTGCATTCTTAATGTTTATTTGAGATTAAATTACCTCAGGCAGTTCTTCTAAAAGCTTTTTTTTAATTTACTAAAACTATTTTGTACTAGATTAAGTGCTTTCATTATCCTTTGGATTAACTAATCCAATTCTAGGTCTGGCATTTTATCAGAAAACAAAGATTTTTCATCCAAAGTAAAGCTCTTTTAAATTAACCTTTAGAAGCCCCTTGACTATATTCAGTTAGGTTTTTTCAGAACAAGAAAACAATGGCACACCAGAAGCTGCTAGATATAAATTTTAGAATTGAAGAAAATATATTGAAAGTATAAATTATTTTCAATATCAATCTGATACTTATCAAATCTGATACTGTCAACCTCTAAACAAACAGCTAGAAGAACTGAAAGTAGATGCTTCCAGGAAGCAGAAATTACAGAGGCTATGAAATAGGACAATGGGTTAGCACTTTTCCCTGTAAGCACTTCAGAATTATTAATGTTATAATTGCATATTTAAATTAAATTTAAAGGCATAACTGTAGAAAAAAAATTAAAACATAATGGGTACAAACTGAGGCACTAATTTAAAAAACAAGGAAGATTTAATCCTTAAAGCAATAGTGCTGAAGGTTGTTTATGTGACGCCATGGTCTCATGAGACAGCCTTGAGGCCATCATTTATCCTGTGGGGCTTTTCAGTCCTACATTTGTAAACCTGACAGTAAATCAGAATGCTAAGGCCCTTTCAACAGTAATAATTCTAGTATTCTACAACTTCAGTAAACAGTGAGTGGCAGGACCCAAGAGAAAATGTACTTGTTAGATAAAAGGCAAACTCACAGGGCTTGTTTTGTAATGGATGGTTAATGAAGTTATAGTGATTAGCACAATTATTTTAGGATGACTCTTAAGAGAGTTAAAGGAAGATGATATGGTATTAGGGAATCTATCTCCGTTGATGAGACAGCTCCTACGACAGAAAGCATGCATGCTCCAAGCATTAATGCTGCATTTAGGGCCTGAGAGAGCTGTATGTGCTGAGTGTCACGTAACAGCTCCTGCTCTAGTGAGCTGGTCAAGTGTCACAACCTGCCCTTTCCTGTGGACTGTGAGCAGTCAGAGACCAAAAAAAACCTGGTCCCAAGCTGCTGGCTCCAAAGGATGGGTATGCTCATCCATATTTACAGCTAGATAAGGAAAGGGTTCTGGCACCTCGTATATGGCTCTTGACCAATTAAGAGCTTGATCAGATATATCTTTCCATTTACAAAAAGATTACACATTTCAGACTGCCCAATTTTAACTCACAGACTTGGAAATAAAAGAATCAGCATCCTATCTACTTTTAAACAGCAAGAATAGAGATCTGCCTTGCAGGAAACAAAAGCAAGACAAACAAAAAAGCTATAGATATATATCATTACAGAAGTGTCCATAGGAAGTAAAGAAAGGGGAAACTGGGTTTGTAGCATAACACTGTCTAGTGTCCAGGAAGGTCTTTTCTTTTTGTATGTTGACTATTCCATTTGGCCTATTTCCTCCTGTACTGTAAATACCTGCTAAATGGAAAAAACTTAAAAAATTATTAAAGTTCTTAAGGTTTTTAATTGATTTGGTTGTTTTTTTAAACAGCTGGAGTACCTCTTAACAAATGTGTCCTTATAAGAGCAGTAATATGGGTGGGGTGTCTGTGTAATGTCTACTCAACACAGCAGAAAGATAAGAGGAAATCTTTGGTATGCCCATTTCTAAAAGTTGTAATGGGGGAACCATCTGGAACGAGCTGCATGACAAATCCCACATTAATCTAACCTTAAGGGTTTCCTCGTGGGTACAAGCACGGACAGATGTCCACAGGGCGTGACTGTTTCCCCACACTGCAAACGCCTATGCAGCACATGGAGTCTGGAAAACTCTGCAGGACTTTGAGGTCCGCCCCCCCCCCCCCCCCCCCCCCGCTCCCAATCCCGTGGCTTTCCTCAAAGCATCCCTGGATTAGCCTCTCTTCTCCCCCTTGCTTCTCCTAGAATTGTAATTTTTTTTTAAACCAACACAATGTCCCTTAAAATCATAGAGGCAGAGAATTTAGGTGGGAAGGAACCAAGAGACAACTGGTAAACCACTGATTTAATGCTTGAAAGATCTCCATCAATTCATTTAACTTTTTAATCAACTTGATACATGGCAAAGTTCTATAACCAAGGGTTACAAAGGTTATATAACCAAGGTTATAAATAAGTGCCTCAACTGACATAGCAGTCTAAGAAAATGTAGTTTATTTTACCAGACAGCACCCAATACATCAAAGAAAATAGTAATTTAAAAATCTAAACACATAAGACATGCTAGAGAATGTGCATGACCGCCTCACTTACTCCACTATTTTATGGAAGAGAAAAGTGAGGCTCAAAGAAGCTGAGTAATTTGCATAAGGTTATACAACAGGGGCAGAGCAGACACTCAAGTCCACGGCCTTGATTACTACTCTATGTGTGAGTCTCAGTGTGATCTAAGTATCACCTGCAGTACTTGCACAAACGAAGACCCCAGGGTCTCACTTTATACCTCCAGAATCACAGATCTTTAGGTGTGGTTCTCAGGAATCTGCCTTTCCCCCACAATCTTCACAGTTTTTGATGCACAGGGTTGAGAACCCCAGTTCTAAAAATGAACTTCTAATGTATTTCATTACATTCAGTATATAGGTTCAGACAGTTAGTCAGCTTTGTCATGTGCTAAGCCTTATGCCAGATGCTGGAGAGGCAAAAACAAGCTCCCTAGTCTAGAAAGGCAGACAGACATGCAAACTGACAACTTTAGTACCCATGTGATACACCCTGTGGAGTTTGGGAACACAGGGAAAATGAACTACACATGCAAAGACCCAAAGAATATGCCCTGAAATATAGCCAACACTGTCCTGAAGACAAGGAAGAACTTGACTCCCTCGTTTCTGTGAGGAGGGAGTGGAACATGTAAAGGATGAACCCTTGCAGGGGTGAAGCAGGGGAACAAGGCTATTTTGCACAGATGCTGTTTTCTTAGCTGAAGGAGCAGACACTCCCCAGATGGAAAGGAAGAAGTGAGAGGATGGGGAGGCATTCGGGACCAAGGTGAGACTGGGGAGTTCACCGTAATGAAGAGTCAAAAAGGCTATGCAAGGGCTGGATTGATTATAGGGGGTCTTGTCCTCCATACTGAGGATCTTGGATTTGTAACTGCATGGCAACGAGGAAGTAGCTTCCAGATCAAAATTTCAAACCAGTTTGGCAGCAGAGTAGAAGATGGACAGGAGGATGAGGAAAATTACTTATGTCCATGCAAAAACTTACACACAGCATCCACTGCAGCATAAATATAATAGCCAAAACAACCAAAATGTCCATCAACAGCTGAATGGAAAACATGTGGTATAACCAAACAATGGAATGTTATTTGGCCATAAAAAGGAATAAAGTACTGACAACACGAGCCACAACAGGGATGAACCCTGAAAACATGATACTAAATGAAAGAAGCCAGTCACAAAGGCCCCCATACTTTGTGACTCCATTTATATGAAATGTCCAGGATAGGCCAATACATGGTGATAGAAAGTAAATTAGTGCTTAACTATAGGGCAAGTGAGGACTGTTAATGGTTACAAGATTTTTTTTAGATTGATGAAAATATTCTAAAATTGACTATGCTCAGTTTAAAAAAATTCTGAGAATACACCAAAAGCCACTAAAATGTATTATTTTAGGTGGGTAAATTGTATCTTATGTGAATATTTCAATTAAAAAAACCATAATGAAAAAAAAAAATCAAGTGGTTATGCAATATTGATTCATGCTTAAAATTTCAGTCTTAGATCAAACTTGTAGCCAGCAGCATTTGATTTTCTTGCCATTCATCAATGCTGAGAGTATCTGTCTTATGCCTACTTTCAGATCTGGAGTATTGAAATCTTTCATGCTGGAGCTTCCTGTCTGGCTTCTTTCACTTAGCATAGTATTTTCAAAGTTCATTCACATTGTAGCATGCATCAAAACTTCCAATTCATGAACATGGTATGTTTTTCCATTTATTTAGATTTTCCTTCAGCTATATTTTATTTTTTAAGATTATTTATTTATTTGACAGAGAGAGAGATCACAAGCAGGCAGAGAGAGAGGGGGAAGCAGGCTCCCCGCCGAGCAGAGAGTTTGATGCGAGGCTCAATCCCAGGACCCCGAGATCACGACCCGACCCGAGCCGAAGGCAGAGGCCCAACCCACTGAGTCACCCAGGCACCCTCTTTCAGCTATATTTTGTAGTTTTCAGTGTACAAGCCTTGTCCTCCCCTTGGTTAAATTTATTTCTAAGTACTTCATTCTTTTTTTTTTAAGTACTTTATTCTTTTTGATGCTACTGTAAGTGGAAGTATTATTTTAACTTCATTTTCAGAGTTTTCATTACTAGTATATAAAAATGTAAGTAATGGGGCACACTTGGGTGACTCAGCTGCTTAAGTGTTGATTTTAGCTCAGGTCATGACCTCAGGGTTGTGAGATCAAATCTGTACTGGACTCAGTGCAGGACTTAGAGCCTGCTTAGGATTCTCGCTCACTCTCTGCCCAAAACACTCTCTTTAAAAAAAAAAAAAAAAAGAGGGGCACCTGGGTGGCTCAGTTGGTTAAGCAACTGCCTTCAGCTCAGGTCACAATCCTGGAGTCCCGGGATTGAGTCCAGTATCAGGCTCCCAGCTCTATGGGGAGTCTGCTTCTCCCTCTGACCTTCTCACCTCTCATGCCCTCTCTCACTGTCTCTCTCTCAAATAAATAAATAAATAATCTTAAAAATAAATAAATAAAGTTTAAATAAAAAAGAAAGAAATGCAAGTGATTTTAGTATACTAACCTTGTACCCTGCAAATTAGCTTGTTTATTAGCTCTAACAGTTTGTATGTTAATTCTTTAAGGTTTTTTAGATATAAATCATGTCATCTGCAAACAGAAATAATTTTACTTATTCCTTTTTTTTTTTAAATTTTTTTAAATTTATTTATTTGTCAGAGAGAGGGAGAGAGAACGAGCAAGCACAGGCAGACAGAGAGGCAGGCAGAGGCAGAGGGAGAAGCAGGCTCCCTGCCGAGCAAGGAGCCCGATGTGGGACTCGATCCCAGGATGCTGGGATCATGACCTGAGCCAAAGGCAGCTGCTTAACCAACTGAGCCACCCAGGCGTCCCTACTTATTCCTTTTTTTAAAAAAATCTTTATTATTTATTTGTCAGAGAGAGAGGGAGAGAGAGAGAGCAAGCACAGGCAGACAGAGTGGCAGGCTGAGGCAGAGGGAGAAGCAGGCTCCCTGACGAGCAAGGAGCCCGATGTGGGACTCGATCCCAGGACGCTGGGATCATGACCTGAGCCAAAGGCAGCCGCTTAACCAACTGAGCCACCCAGGCGTCCCTACTTATTCCTTTTTAATAACTTATTTCTTTCTCTTGCCCAATTACTCTAGCTAGAACTTCCAGGAAAATACTGAATAGAAGTGGTTGAAGGTGGACATCCTTTCTTGTTCCCGATCTTAAGGGAAAGCTTCCAAAATCTTTCACCATTAAGTATGCTGTCAACTACAGGTTTTTCACAGATGCCCTTTAACAGACTAACAAAGTTCCCTTCTATTCTTGGTTTGTTCCTTGGGTTTGTTTTTTTTTTTTCCTTATCATAAATGGGTTTTTAATTTTTGTCAAATATTCTTTCTGTGCACATTGACAAGATTATCTTGTTTTTTTCTTCCCTTATTCTATTGAGATATATATTATACTGATTAATTATCATATATTGAACTAACCTTGTATTCCTGGGATAAATCCTACTTGGTCACAGTGTATGATCCTTTTTGTCTGTTCCTGGATTGTTTACCAGTATTTTGCTGAGAATTTTTGCATAAGGAATATTGACTCATAGTTTGTTGTTGTTGTTGTTGTTGTTTTAAGATTTTATTTATTTATTTGACAGAGATTACAAGTAGGCAGAGGGGCAGGCAGAAAGAGGAGAAAGCAGGCTCCATGCTGAGTAGAGAGCCCGATGCAGGGCTCGATCCCAGGACCCTGGGACCATGACCTGAGCCAAACGCAGAGGCTTTAACCCACTGAGCCACCCAGGCGCGCCCCTTGACTCATAGTTTTCTTATGACATTTTTTTCTGGCTTGGTTATCAGGGTAACACAGGGAAACACAGGGAAAATGAACTACACATGCAAAGACCCAAAATGAGTCTTTGGGTCTCATAAGATGAGTCTCACAAAATGAGTCAGGAAGTATTCTCTCCTTTATTTTTGGAAGAGTCTGAGAAAGGCTGGCGTTAGTTCTTCTAAACATTTGGTAGAAATCACCAATGAAGCCATCTGGTCGTGGGCTTTTCTTTGCTGGAAGTGTTTTGCTTATTAAGTCAATATCTTCTGTTGAATAGATCTATTCAGATTTTCTTTCTTCTTGAGTCATTTTTTTAAAAAAGATTTTATTTATTTATCTGGCAGGGGGAGCAGAGGGAGAAGGAGAAGGACAAATAGACTCTGCAATGGGCATGGAGCCTGACACAGGACTTGGTCCCAGGACCCTGAGATCATGACCTGAATTGAAACTAAGAATCAGACACCCAAATGACTGACCCACCCAGGCGTCCCCTTCTTGAGTCATTTTTGATAGTGCATTTCTAAGAATTTGTCCTTTTATACCTACGTCATCCAATACTATGACCAGCTGTGTCAGTGTACAGCTGGTCATAGTATTCCCTTTTAGGTATTCCTATTATTATTATTATTATTATTATTATTATTATTATTTTCTTTCTTTCTTTTTTTTTTTTTAAGATTTTATTTTTTTATTTGTCAGGGAGAGAGAGAATGAGCACAGGCAGACAGAGTGGCAGGCAGAGGCAGAGGGAGAAGCAGGCTCCCTGGCGAGCAAGGAGCCCGAAGTAGGACTCGATCCCAGGACACCGGGATCATGACCTGAGCCGAAGGCAGCTGCTTAACCAACTGAGCCACCCAGGCGTCCCTTATTATTATTTTCTAAGTAAATAAGTATTCCTTATTTCTTGAGGTCACTAGGAATGTCCCTTCTTTTGTAGTCTGCTCTTTTTTTTCCTTTGTCCCTCTAGCTAAAGGCTTGTCAACTTGTTGATCTTTTCAAAGAACCAGCTTTTGGTTCATTAATCTCTTCTATTGTTTTTTTTTTTTCTGCTCTAATTTTTATTTCTTTCCTTCTGACTACTTTGGTTTAGTTTACTCTTCTTTTTCTACTTTCTTAAAGTGAAAGGTCGGGTTACTGATTTGAGATTTTCTTTTTGAAGATAGGTGTTTATGGCTATAAACTGCTCTCAATGCCTCCTATAAGTTTCAGTAGGTTGTGTTTCACTTCATTCTCTTTATTTTCTAATTTCCCTTGTGATTTATCCTTTGGCCCACTGGTTTTTTTACTTTAATTGTTTAATTTCCACTTAGTTGTGAATTTTCCTTCTGTTACACATTTCTAATTTCATTCCATTGTGGTCAGAAAAGATACTCAATATAATTTCAATCTTTGTTCAAATTTGAGACATTTTATGATCTAATACATACCCTATCCTGTAATGTTCTATGTGAACCTGAGAAGAATCTTTGATACTGCTGTGGTTGGGTAGGTCCAGTTATACATATATGTGTTACGTGTTATGTGTATGCACACACACACGTATACACATATATATACACATATATATACACATATATATATACACACACACACATACATATATATACACATAGAGTGTCTAGTATCAAGTTCAAGTCTTAATATGTCCTTGATGATTTTCTATCTACTTATATCCCATTTACTTTTTTTTACTAAGTAATTACAATAAAACTTACATAAAATATATATAAAGTTTATCATTTTAACCATTAACAAAAATATTAAAGTAAAATAAACATATTTTTACTCTCAGTCCAGATGAGACCTCAGTGAAGGCAGTTAACAGTACTTAAGTAAGAAAGTGTTACAGAATAGCTGAGTAAAAGTACTGGAAAGATTAGCTACTCTGGAAAGGTAAAAACTGATGCCATCCAAGTGGCCCTCAGTCAAATTTGGGACAGACTTTGTGTTGAATGTGTTCTTAAAATTCGGCATAGGATCCCCCATTTTAATGTGAAATATGTAGCAAGCTATGACACTCCAGCATCTGGTGTGGCCACTGCTCATGTGGGACAAAGGAGCCATATGACTGATTACCTGATAACCTTCTGTCTTCTTCTGACACCACTTCAGCAAGGCATTCCTCTTTGAACCTCCATATTCTCTCGCCAATGCTGACAGAGGGTCCTTCCTTTCTTCCCTAAGTGAAAACAAGGAACCCAAAGTTAAAACATTTTTTAAAGAGAACAGTGTCAGTGTGCATTTTTGAGTAGTATAACTGCACACACTAAGACAGCTAATGGCAAGATGCATCTTTTCACTCATTTGACTTTACTTATCAATTTTTACAGGACCCTCACTGACCCACCACTGACAGGGGTTTCTGCTGTCTGAAGGGAGGAACTCTATTATCCACGAGGAAACTGGCAAAGATTCAGTACAGTGTGCATTCACAATTAATGGAATGCACTCCAGAATGCTCAGAAGGGGGCATGATAACTTGATGCTGGCTGGCAGCATCTGAAAGCTGCCACAGCCACCTTTCACCTGATATCTTACCTTTCCATAATCTTTATGCTTTATTTTATTTTATTCATTTTTGTTTCCTACCTTTTATGTCCTCAATCATTTCCTCTTTTTTAAAAACAAATCCTTCTTGTAAATACAAAGGATTATAAGGCATGGTTCCTGCCTTCAAGGTGCTTACAACTGGGAAGCAGATAAGACAACAGATGGCGACAAACATCCATAAAACATCTAAATGTATTTACTGCTACATTATACACTCTTTCTTGACTATAGGTAATTAGAATTTTATCTTGCATAGAAAAATGGGATTTTTCCGTAAATTCACTCACTCGTTCAATACCTCCTTACCCACCACTTCGCCAGTCAGTGTGCAAGTGCTGGGCAATGAGTAGTGAACAACACAGGCTCCCTGCCCCCTCGAGGAACTTCAGAGTGTACTATAAGACACAGACAGACCACAGAAGTTCAAAGAAAGAAAGGAAGAAAGAAAAAAAGAGAGAAAGAAAGAAAGAAAACCCAACAATGGCTGTAACTCATTTCTTAAAAATATACGTAGGGTACTTTTGGGTACTGCCAATTTCCTTGAAGGCAGAACAAATATCCTGTTCCAGATAAGACAATGAATCAAAAAAGATGTTTGGATCACGCAAGGGAGGTATACAACCCTGCATATCTGGACCAAATCCTTTCTTTTAGTAACTACTTCAGGACTACCTAGAGTAAGAGTACTTTTAAAATAACCTGCTCCTTCACAAGTGGCATACCCTTGAAAACCTGGTCTAGTTTTTAGTGATTACTTCATAAAGAAAGCAGAGATTCTACCCCACACTCCATAAACTTAGTCCAATAAGTGTCCTAAAGGTTATGTTACAAGCAGCTCAGTATTCTTCAATACATTGATTCTGTCTGTATTCACCCTTCAAAATAAGTTAGGAAATAAAAGAGTACACACTTAGAACTGAAGCTTTTTACAAAAAAAGCCTGAAGCCGCACCAGTTTGATTTATCTTAGAACCAGAAGTAAAATACAAAAATTTTCAACAAGCAGTTAAAACTGCTACCTTGAAGAAATATACTTTTATACTTGTGTGCCAGCCCACCAGACTCCTGCTTTGGTTTAAAAAGTTCAAAGAAGTGTGTTAAAATACCACCAAACAGGAAAAGAGAACGAAGATAAAAGTTATGTGAATGAACAGAAAAAAGCAAGCCAAAAAAATAAATAAATCAACCTCCATCATGCTCAAAATAAAACTACTATAATCACTGTGAAAAGTTTACTCTGGCTCACACAGGTCTGTTTGTTTATAGAAACAGTTTAAAAAGCATCAAAGAAGAGTAATTCTATGGACTACAATGAGAAGCTACAAAAAAAGATCCTCCCAGAGCTGGAGGGTCATTTCTCGTAACTTCTTCATTGTAAGATGAGGACAATTTCCAGGAGATGCCTTGTTGAAAATCACAGCTTCTGAGTAGGGAAGCCAGAAGAGTGGGTGCCCTTTCCACAGGCACACCGCAGGTGGCCTACTAACCAGGACGGAGACAAGCAAGGACAGTGCTCTCCCTGCATCAGCCCGGCCAGAGTGAGAGCTACCTGAATCACTGGCTCCCTACTTGCTCTGATGGTGCACTGTTTATAGGACCACTATTCTAAGAGGCTGGGCCCCTAGTGGCAGGGCTTTAAACGCAAGTACATAATTTGAGTTTGAGAGGCCAACTATTCCATTTTATCCTCATACCTATAAGTCAACATAAATCTAAAGTTGTTTTTTTTTTTAAAGAATTTAATTATTTGACAGACAGACACAGCGAGAGAGGGAACACAAGCAGGGGGAGTTGGGAGAGAGAGAAAGCAGACTTCCAGCCGAGCAGGAAGCCTAATGCAGGGCTCAATCCCAGGACCCTGGGATCAGGACCTGAGCCAAAGACAGACGCTTTACAGGGCGCCTGGGTGGCTCAGTGGGTTAAAGCCTCTGCCTTCGGCTCGGGTCATGATCCCAGGGTCCTGGGATCAAGCCCCACATCGGGCTCTCTGCCCCATGGGGAGCCTGCTTTCTCCTCTCTCTCTCTGCCTCCCTCTCTGCCTACTTGTGATCTCTATCAAATAAATAAATAAAATCTTAAAAAAAAAAAAAAAAAAAGACAGACGCTTTACAACTGAGCTACCCCGGCGCCCCATAAATCTAAAGTTCTGAAACCCACTCCCATCTCTCCTTCAATTCTCAATACACCTCAAAACAACAGTTTTCCTCATCCCTATAAACAATGTTTGCTTCATTTCTGACATTTGTTTTTTCCCCTCTAAATGTTATTTTAGTTGTGTTCCCTGACTTTTCTCCACAAGAGAAGAATCCCTGAATCACCTTCTCACAATGATTTACTTAGCCCACTTTTTAGCTACGACCATATCTGAGTGACTCAATTGGACTATAAAGAGGTTCCATGCCTAGCCATTCCCTACTGTCAATCTTTTCTTCCACGGCCCCTGGATGTAGTAGGTCCACAACCTTCCTCTGGCCTTCTGTACCCATCCTCTGTGCCTGTGCAGTACCACCTCCCACAGCTCCCCCAGTCTTCCGTTACTCACCCTTCTGTATGTTGGCTCACATCACTGACCTTGCCAATAATGCCAGCCTGCCCTCCCCACCCAGACACCACTCCTCTCGGAAGCCTTCCCTAACCCTCTACCCAAGCCCAGTATTCTGATTCCACAATGCTTTCTTTAGGGGAAAGAAACCATCTCTTTTATGTTGCCTTGCTTTTTATCATACCATCCTACCCAACCCTGGGCATAGAAGAGACAAGAAAACATTTAATGAGACACAAAGGAAAAAAAAAATCAGTGG